>VZRI01002720.1:21488-76837 GCA_013397515.1 Upupa epops
GATGATTTTTAAGGTCCCTTCCAACCTGAATCATTCTATAAATCTAGGAATCTGTGCTGGTAGTGTGCCTCTGGAGACACTCCATAAAGCTTGTGAGTGCTCTGTGTCTTTTGCAGTGAGAGAGAAGACCCAGCCTTGTATGTGTATCACATCCACTGAGTGCCCTGATTAGGCCTCAGGTGGCATCTAAATACCATGCATGTGCTCTCTTATTCCCCTGCCCCAAGAAGGAAGGGAGAAGAGAATTGGAAGGGTAGAAATGGTAATATGCATGGGTTGAGTTGCAGATTATTTTAAAATAAGATAGAATGGACTAAAAATAGCAATATATAATAATAGTAGAATAATAAATGGAAGCAAAGAGAAATAAAACACAAGAAAGAAAAATTATGTAATTAGAAAACTATTGTTCAGCACCAACTGACTGATACCCTCTCTCCAGAGAGTGGCACCCCAGCCAGCCTGCCCTCTGGTTTACTGCTGAGCATGGCAGCATGAGGTGTGAGCTATCCTTCTGGTCAGCTGGGGTCAGTTGTCCCAGCTGTGACCCATCATAGAATCATTAGGGATTGGAAGTGACCTGGAAAGTCCATCCAGTCCAATCCTCCTGCCACAGCAGGATCACCCAGACCAAGTCCAGGTNACAGAAAAGACCTTGACACTGTGTAAACACTGCTCAGCAGTGACAGAAACATCCCTGAATTATCAGCACTGTCTCCAGAACAAATCCCAACCATACTCCTGTACTAACTACTGTGAAGGAAATTAACTTCACTGGAAGCACAACTGAGTAAGAGAGACTGTTTGTCAAACTGCAGCATTCGGTGGGAGCTGCTGACAAATCAGTGCTCCTGAGACTCTGTTTTTTGATGTAGTGTTCTTTGCAAGGAGGATACCCTGTGCTTCAAGTGTAGGCTGCTGGGTGTGGATGGCTGGCTGGGTCTAGTGGCGTAGTACTTGTGTTGTGTGGGTCCTTATCTGGGTCCCCATATATCCCACCTGGGTCACCATCAACATCGTGGGTTAGAAACCCTGGCCACAGTTCAACCAAGAGCTCCCATCTAAAGCATCAAACACAAAGGGAGGGTTTATCAAACCCACTGATGGATCTGCAGGCAGTGGAACAGCTGGCTAGGTTTGGAGAAGAAAGGCCTCCCCCCACCTCATATCAGAGAAACCAGTGCCACAAGACAGACAGAGATGGATGGAGTTTTATGGCGTACTCTTACGCTGTACTGAGCTGAATGTCCAGAACATCAGTGTTGTCTCCATCATAGCTTCTCTCTCTGTTATTTTCTTCATTGTAGTTTCTATCTCAAGCCGCAGTGCTTGTCTGACTTCAATCTCCAACCTCATTAATCTTCAAGGCTCAGAATTCTCACAGTCTGTCCAGGTCCAGGTGAATCTTCCCACTCACCACAAGTTTTCTTCAACTTGAGGGGTGACAACCTTCTCAGCCGTGATAACACTGTCTCTCAGAGGCAGCGACGCAGCTCTGAACAATCCAAGACAGCAAAGAAGGCAGTGGAAGTTGCCGAGGGGAAAGAAGAGAAGGGGAGTGGGGAAGCAGCTGCTTTGATTTTCATCTTTCTAAACCCCAACTTTGGACTGTTCTGCAGAAAGCACACAAGTTAAAGGTGCAGATCCTACCAGCTTTTAAAGCAGAACACTGAGGAGTGTGTTGTGTGTGTCACTGCGTCCCCTGCACCTCCAGTCTGCCTGCAGTTGTGGACGCTTTGCTCATCAGGTGCTTTCCTTCCTGACCAGTAAATTGTAAGGGAATCTTTTCACTACAAGAAAAGTTCAAGCCTGATTCTGAATCCAAACAAGACTGAGATTTTATAACTCTTGGAGGAANCAGCTTCCTGTGTATCCCAAGCCTACTCACTGGTGGAGTGATGTGAGGATAAGAAAAGACAGAAAAGACCTTGACACTGTGTAAACACTGCTCAGCAGTGACAGAAACATCCCTGAATTATCAGCACTGTCTCCAGAACAAATCCCAACCATACTCCTGTACTAACTACTGTGAAGGAAATTAACTTCACTGGAAGCACAACTGAGTAAGAGAGACTGTTTGTCAAACTGCAGCATTCGGTGGGAGCTGCTGACAAATCAGTGCTCCTGAGACTCTGTTTTTTGATGTAGTGTTCTTTGCAAGGAGGATACCCTGTGCTTCAAGTGTAGGCTGCTGGGTGTGGATGGCTGGCTGGGTCTAGTGGCGTAGTACTTGTGTTGTGTGGGTCCTTATCTGGGTCCCCATATATCCCACCTGGGTCACCATCAACATCGTGGGTTAGAAACCCTGGCCACAGTTCAACCAAGAGCTCCCATCTAAAGCATCAAACACAAAGGGAGGGTTTATCAAACCCACTGATGGATCTGCAGGCAGTGGAACAGCTGGCTAGGTTTGGAGAAGAAAGGCCTCCCCCCACCTCATATCAGAGAAACCAGTGCCACAAGACAGACAGAGATGGATGGAGTTTTATGGCGTACTCTTACGCTGTACTGAGCTGAATGTCCAGAACATCAGTGTTGTCTCCATCATAGCTTCTCTCTCTGTTATTTTCTTCATTGTAGTTTCTATCTCAAGCCGCAGTGCTTGTCTGACTTCAATCTCCAACCTCATTAATCTTCAAGGCTCAGAATTCTCACAGTCTGTCCAGGTCCAGGTGAATCTTCCCACTCACCACAAGTTTTCTTCAACTTGAGGGGTGACAACCTTCTCAGCCGTGATAACACTGTCTCTCAGAGGCAGCGACGCAGCTCTGAACAATCCAAGACAGCAAAGAAGGCAGTGGAAGTTGCCGAGGGGAAAGAAGAGAAGGGGAGTGGGGAAGCAGCTGCTTTGATTTTCATCTTTCTAAACCCCAACTTTGGACTGTTCTGCAGAAAGCACACAAGTTAAAGGTGCAGATTCTACCAGCTTTTAAAGCACACTGAGGAGTGGTTTGTGTGTGTCAGTGCATCCCCTGCACCTCCAGTCTGCCTGCAGTCGTGGACGCTTTTGCTCATCAGGTGCTTTCCTTCCTGACCAGTTAATTGTAAGGGAATCTTTTCATTACAAGAAAAGTACAAGCCTGATTCTGAGTCCAAACAAGACTGAGATTTTATAACTCTTGGAGGAACTAATTTCTTTTCCGTGGTGGCTCTGCTACGGAACTTGGACAGACGTTTATGACAGCCACAAAAAGGGAAGCGGGGCAGGCTGCACCAGAACACTTTAGAAGCCATTAACAAGATTTGATGTTGCTCTTCTGAAGGGCATTTTCTGCTGCTCTCAGCACAATATTGTGCCTGGCCTTCAGTAGATAGAAAAAAGGATGTAGTCTTCCTTCATCCCAAATGACAGTGCAGCTGACATGTGAACAAATCCCGAGCAGGACAAGGCGATTTGCAGTTGCTGTACGTGAGAGGCAGCTCTAATGTTAGACCGACAGAAGGGCTTAAATGCCACCTAGCTTCAAAATGTCACCTGGCTTCGAAATAGCAGCAGTTGACCCTTTGCAGTACCTTGGAACAGAGGTACAAGCTGACCCTGGGCTTGCTGAGTGATGGCTGTAGCCCATGCGACGGCTGAGGCGCAGAGGAGAGCTCCCGCCTCAGCTTGTCTTGTAAGAAAAAGGCAGCAATCAGCTTTAACAAAGACAGCCCAGTGCCAAGGACTTGGATCTAGGCACAAACGAAGGAGCAGTCACACCGCTTTCTGCAGGGTCTCCTGGGTTCAGTGGTCTCTGGAACAGACCATTTTGAAATGAAAGAAATAGTTGCTGTTTAGTGTGCAGGGAGAACAAAAATGGTGTGTATGTTTTTCCTTCTGGCAGAGGAATAGAAGGGGAGAATTCCTGTGTTGGGGTGTTTGTTTCAGTCACCCACAGAACAGAACTAATACCCACGGACTCTTTTAGGAGAAACACATACAGAATCACAGACTCACAGAGTGTTAGGGATTGGAAGGGACCTTGAAAAATCATCCAGTCCAATCCCCTTGCCACAGCAGGATCCTCTAGATTCAGTCCCATAGGAACAGTCCAGGCAGATTTTAAACATCTCCAGAGAGGGCGACTCCACAGCTCCACTGGGCAGCCTCTTCCAGGGCTCTGGCACCCTTACTGGGAAGAAGTTTCTTCTCCACTTGATATGGAACCTCCTGTGTTCCAGCTGACACCCAGTGCCCCTTGTCCTAGCATTGGGTGCCAATGAGCAGAGCCTGGCTGCTTCCTCCTGACACCTGCCTTTTCCATGTTGATCAACAGTCATGGGGTCCCCCCTCAGGCTCCTTTTTTCCCGGCTCCCTCAGCCTTTCCTCAGCAGGGAGATGCTCCCCTCCCTTCATGACTTTGAACTGATTTGGAGGACACAGCAGTGCCATGCTGAAGTGTCTGATGCTGAATCTGTGATGTGCACAAGGTAGAATCCTAGAATCATCAGAGATCGGAAGGGACCTCAAAAGATCATCCAGTCCAATCCCCCTGCCAGAGCAGGATCACCCAGACCAAGTCCAGGTGGGTTTCAAACATCTCTCAATCCCTGATGATCCTATGATTCTACCGTGTGCACATCCCAGATTTCTCCTCTGAACATGGCCACACTGCTAGTTCCTGACCTTGGCCATCTGCTCGAGACTAAGGGGCAGCAATATTAAATTAACTGTAATTTGACATTTCTTTGATACCTGCCATTTGCACGAAAACATCCTCCGTGCACATGTGCACGTTAGGATATTAAAGTGTAAAGTAAATAAGATTACCATTGTATGTTTTCTCTCAAAAATACATTGCGAGTCATTATCTCTCCCTCTAATGCCCGAAACGCTGTGTGCCAACCCCGGTAATTTAATTTACATATATCAAGCACATGGCATCTTGTTGTTGTTGCAGAGCCTGTTCCGAATGGCTTGTGAATTAAATCATTTCTCTGTCAAGAGACAGCGCAGCTGCGGACAGATAAAGTCTTCTCGCCACGTTGCGTGAGAGAACAGACATGCATGGCAAAGTGTTGCTCCTTCTGTCCCTCTGGATCGCTCCTGGTGGGTTTGGATGGAGGTTGACTTTACTCCAAAAGAAAATCCTGCTTGGAAAAAAGGAGTCGGAGAGGTGTCCTCATTAGTGTTGATCAGTATGGAAAGGGTGAGTGTCAGGAGAAAGGAACTAGGCTCTGCTCAGTGGCACCTAATTGCTAGGACAATGGGTGTCAGCTGGAACAGAGGAGGTTCCACATCAAGAGGGGAAGAAACTTCTTCCCATTGAGGGTGCCAGAGCCCTGGAAGGGGCTGCCCAGAGGGGTTGTGGTGTCTCCTTCTCTGGAGATGTTTAAAACACACCTGGCCTGTTCCTGTGAGACTGGATCCAGGAGATCCTGCTGTGGCAGGGGGATTGGACTGGGTGATCTTTCGAGGTCCCTTCCAATCCCTAACAGTCTGTGGGTCTGTGATTTGGGTCAGTTATTGATCTCATTGCATTTCCACTCAAGCCACTGGGAGTTATTCTGTTGTTGGTAGCAAGAGGAAGACTGAGCTCACAGTAATTTGATGACTTCCAACTGCTTGGCTAGCAATTCGTAAGATGCAGAGAAGTCCTATCTGTCCGTCCATTGACAACTGGTATAAGGCTCCTGGGCTGGTAGCCACCTCAACCCCCTCAATATTCAGATAGATAACATGAGTTAAGGAAGAAATTAACTGGGAGGGTCAGAGAGAGACACTGCAGTTGATGCAGGAATGGCTAGGGATATTCACTTGATGCCACAGATGAGGACCCCGGTTTGACGTGTTAATTCACTTAAATACCAGTGTGCACACAATACCTGGGCATGCACTGAGGAGCAACTAGGCACTTCTCACCGGTCTGCTCCGTGATCACTAGAAGTTTATGCTTTTTCTACTCAGAATGATGCCAAGGCATAAAGTATGGGCAGGAAAAAGCAGTAATCACACATCACACTTCATTCTGTCATAAACTCCAGAGGTAAAGAAAGAGGAACAGGTAGTTTCTTTGTTCACTCACACAGTCTTGAGATCAGAAAAGGCTGTGCTGTCAAATGTCCGTATCACTCAGCATCACAATGGTTGGAGCTGGGCGCTTCAGACTGTTCAGTCTGTGCTGACTGACTCCAAAGGATCCCTCGCTGGAGGAATGTTCTATGGCTGTGTCTTTCTGCAGAGAGGAGAAAAGAATTTGTCTCTGTTGCAAGTTGCAATCCCTTCACTAGCAACTGATAAATGATCTCAGATTTTATTGTGTTTTCTTCTTCTTCTGTTCCTATCATCAGTGCCTCCTGTGATTTCTCTGCTCTATGTGCAACCTTATTTTCTCCAGATTTAATTCCCACTGAGGGAAGTATACACTTACCTTTTCATCACCCAAGCCCATTAATCTCTCCTGGAGCAGTACTTCTTTGCTGAAGCCTGCTGTGGGTTGAGAGGCTTGCCACAGTCTGGCCTTAGACTTCCCTCTCCCATCATCAGAGGGAGTTGCAAGTGATCAGGAGGAGATTCTGGATCAGCACCGACTCTGCTAGTGAGCAGGCACAGAATTTTCTTTGCTCAGGTTCCAGGGGCCAGGATGCAGAACAGGTGCAGTACTGAAGGAGGACCAGGAGGTCTGGGAAGCAGCAACACACATAACAGCTTTGAATTCCTGAGCAAGTACCTGGTTGTATTTAATTGTCTGTCCCATGTCTTTTGGGGTGTGTTATGCAGCAGAGTATAAGACATCCCTCCAGTTCATAGGAAAAAGCAAGTTAATGAGATACTTCGATTGACAGCACTTCATCTCTGCTCTCTTCTTCCACCAGAGAAGTCACAGGGTAGAACAAAGCAACATTCTGAGGCAGGGAGTAGCTGAAATGCACTGTGATTTTAGATTCCTTTCTTCAAGGTAACAATCGTCTGATCCTGTCAGAAAGCTGTAGGATTCCTCAGAAGGTACCGGTGTCTCTGGACCATGCAGCTACTGAAAACTCCTGTTCCACGAGCTAGTTTGGTACTAGAGTAAAACGATGTTTTTCCATGATAGAAATTTTTCATTGAACCAAGGAATGAAAGCCAGGGATAACCTGGTCGTGTGAAAGCTGAGCAGTTCCTAGTGCTCCCTTTTCCTTTCCCTGTTCTTTGAGAGGGTGCTGAATATACAAGTTCTGGGTTTGCTAAGGAGGTTTAAAGAAATAAATAGTCATAAAGAAAGCTAAGAGCAGATGTTCTGTTCAATGGATGATGTGGTGAGCGACGGACAGCTCTTGTCATGTTACGAGATCACAGCATGTGTCTTCCAAACTTGTGAGAGCCTCAGGATTTCAACAGCATAGTCAGACACGGGGTCTCCTCCTCTAATGATGACAACAGATCTGTCTCTGTTTAATTTTATAAGCACGAAGATTCGGCTGAGATACCTCAGAATCACTTGACATTATTTTCAACATCCTTGGCACCTCCTCACAGTGCAGACAGGATCAGCTTCTGTGAGCCTGTAACACCAAACGCTCGGGTTATTCTTGATTTGGGCAGGAGATGCAACTAGCTGGTGATTTCACTATTCAATGTCATTAATTATTCAATGCATTAATGATGATTAGATTTGTGGTTTCCATGTCTTTTGGAGCAACCCCTGTACATTGAATATTGTCCTCACTTTCACCATGAAATTTTCTGTTGCTGTCTTTAGCGTGGCCAGATAAATCCAGATGCTCTGCTACACATAGTCAGACAAACACCAAGAGCATCATGAGAATGCTGTCTCTTTCCTCTCTCTTCTTGTATTCATAATTTGTGCTCCGAGGTTTTAGCTCTGAGCTAAATGTCCCCATGTTCCTTTGGGAACAAAATACTGTGCGTCCTTGTGTACACACGGTGACCAGCATGCTTTTGCTTGGAAAGGAGTTTGGACTCTCCATAGCAGGAGAGAATCACTCCAAAAGCAGAAGAAACTCTCCAGCAGATCATATTCTTGTTTTGAATAGAGAACAGGAAGAAACGCATTCAGATTTTATACTGATTACTTAAGAACTGAAAACATGGTCTCAAACTGGACAAGGAGAGGATGTCGTTGCTCAGAAGTGGCATTTGAAGTTTGTATCATGCAAGGTAAATTGGGCACTGACACTGCAGGATTTGATAAGTGTTGTAGAGTCAGATGTTAACTCCAGCCAAGGAAGGCTGTCTCTGCCTAATCCATGCTGGAAGTAGCTCTTAACACTGCAGACTCTGACAGCTCTCTGCACCGTACAAGAGATTAATTCAAAGCTGAGTACAAAACAAAAGCATCTGCTTATTCATCAGCCTAGTCTTACAGAAGTGATCCTAATGTGTACCTCTGGGAGAGAATGGCCTCATTATGGAATCAAGCTGGAGAACTTCCCATAAGCACAAAGTCTCGATTCTCCCGGAGCTTTTCATTGAACCACTTTTTCTCCTTCTGTGCTCATTAAACATTAAGGAAAAAAATTTTCAATAGACTAATAAATAGAAGCCTCTCTTTTCAGTGGCCATCTGGTTCAGGTGGATAATTACCTTCTCACATCTGTTCGGTGCCACACGCTGTATGGCTGTATTTAAATGGGTGAGTTAAGCCGTTTTCTAGTGGACATAGGTACTTTGATTTGCAGCAGCATTCTGGGGGTCTGCAGGGTCTCCTTTGGGATCCACCCAGTGTGTTTGAATTCTAGTGCTGCTAACCGGCTGGTCAGCTTGACAAGAAAGATGCTCTTTCCACCTCCAACCTTGAAAGCGCATGGTGAAAATGTGAAAAGGAAAGCTATCTGCATTCACTCACCCATTCCATTTTCTGCAGCACTGCCAGTGCCCCTCCAAGAGACCACAAGGCTTTAATTTGCTTTCCAAATGAGTCTGGCAAAAGTCTGTGTAAAAACTTCTCATCATCTGCTTGGTTTTTCTGAACTAACACAGTCAGACCTGCTTCAATTCCAAAGTCACAAGTGATCTCCCAGAGCATCTCCTGTTAACTCATCAGCCTCTGTCACAGTCAGGTGTTCACTCTATTTGAAAAGGCTCTTTCTCTGTCAAGAGTTTTATGATTAAATGCTCTCCACAAAAATGCCAGGGTACTGAGAGTGAAAGAGGGAGCAGAAGAGGGCCTTTCTTTGATAAATACAGCCTTTTTAGACCATTTTGGAAGAGGAGTTGCAGCAAGTTTTGCTTTAATAGTTTCTAAATCTTCTTCTGGTACAAATCACCTTTCAAAATGCAGGTAGTTAGACGAAAAAGCTGTAAAGAGTAGAAATGAAAACCTGAACTCTTTGAATGAACTGATCTGAAACTGATTTTACATAACCATTTCATCTCATTTCACAGCAGCTGTATAAGATGGTATCTGAGCACCTCCATAGATTCATAGGTTCATAGGATGGTTCAGGTTGGAAGGGACCTCAAAGATCATCCAGTTCCAACCCCCCTGCCATGAGCAGGGACACCCCCCACTAGACCAGGGTGCTCAAGGCCCCAGCCAATCTGGCCTTGAACACTTCCAGGGAGGGGGCAGCCACAACCTCCCTGGGCAACCTGGTCCACTGTCTCAGCACCCTCAGCGTGAAGAACTTCCTCCTGACTTCCAGTCTAAACCTCCCCTCTTCCAGCTGGAAGCCATTCCCCCTGCTCCTACCAGTGCTAACCACCTCCATTCTGATTTTAGGTCCTGGGCTCAGCTGGATGATCTTAGACGTCTTTTCCAGCCTCACCAGTCCAGTTGATTCCAGACAGAACAGAGCCTCCCTGCTGAGCCAGTGGAACCCTCGACTTCTCTCATATTGGCAGCTCTTGTGTCAGTATCGCACTTTAAGGCCAGTAATTGTTTTAACATAATGTTGTTTCTGTTGAAATTCTGCCCAAGGTCCATTTGAGCTCAGAGCATGACTTTACAACCTAGAAACTTGATAATACAACAATTAGAACCCATTATTCATCTGAAAGCAAACCCCTACATCAATGCAACGTGCAGATGTCTCAGTCACAGTCCAGCGCGTGTGCTTTACCTTTGATTGCAGAGGTTCTGTAATCCCGTTACCCTCACAAATGCATCCGTAACAGAATCTACAGGCAGTTGTTTGCTCAGCTAACTCGGGTCCATTTTTACCCTACTGTATCACCTCTCTGTCCTCTTCTCAGATCACATTCAGTGATGTAAATGTCAGATCAGGTTGCGTGCTGTGGAATCAAACCGATGCTGCTTTACAGATGCTAGATTGTGTTGTATGCATCAGTTTATGTTTGTAAACCCCAGGTCTTTTGGTCGATTGAGAAGGTGTAGGTCATTTTCAAATGGCTAAACATCCACACGTCTGTTTTCATCACAGCAATAAGCTTCGGTCTGGGCCTGACACACAAAGCATTTGCCTGTTGTGAGATGATGCTTCGCTGTCTCCCTTTAATTGGGGACAACTGTTCCAGCTGGACTGGCTGCCTTATACAAAGGAGGAGAATGTTGTTAACAGGATCCAGGTTCTTCCAGCCTTCTGTCTCTAATGGCAAGATGCTGGGCTGTCTTCAGCATCTTCCTATTGGCTGGGTTTTGCAGAGGTGATGAAGGGGATAAAATTGCTGTTCATGTTGCTTCGGATCTAATGGCCAAACACACTTAGGCTTCTCTCAGCTCAGACCGCTAGATTCTCAAGTTCTCCCTTGCATCTCCAGTGCATGTGTGGCTGTACTTCCCTGGCGCCCTGGTGCAGTGGCAGCAGCCTCAGAGCATTGGCTCTCACACCTTCTAAAAAACCGTAGTTCAGGAATCAAAATGATGAGATTGGCCTAAAAATAGAATTAGAAATTATAGATGGCACTGAGCATCAATATTCTGTGTGCAGCTCTGGGTCCCTCGCTTCAAGAAAGAGATTGAGGGGCTGGAGCGAGTCCAGAGGAGAGCAACGAGGCTGGTGAAGGGACTAGAGTGAAAGTCTTACGAAGAGAGGCTGAGGGAGCTGGGGTTGTTCAGCCTGGAGAAGAGGAGCCTCAGAGGGGGACCTTATCNTAGGAAGCCCTTCCTCACAGAAAGTGTCTGAGACTTTGGAATGGACTGCCCAGGGCAGCGGTGGAGTCCCTGTGTCTGGAGGGGTTGAAAGACAGCCTGGCTGTGGCTCTTAGTACCCTGATCTGGCTGATGTGGTGAGGTTAGGTCCTGGGCTGGGCTGGACTTCTGGTACACAGAGAATATTTCATTGTTGGGAGATAAAATGCCGTTACTTCTTGTACATGAAATATTAGAGATGACAGTATGGATAGAACTAGGAAAAAAAGAAACAGAGAAAGTACCATGCAAAATAATATTCCATCATCTGTAAGACCTCAGAGATGCAGCAGCACAGCAGAGATTCAAGGGAACTTGCAGTCTCTCTCTCTCTGAAGATGGGAAGTCTGTATTTCTGAATAGTTCAGGGTCTGATTTGTTCAACAGCCAACAACTAAGTGAAGAAAAATGTTTTCCAGAATTTGCTGTAGAAGTTTGGAAAATAACACACTTTCAGAAGGACAATTTGCATGCGGTTAAGATCAATTGAATGATACTCTGGGGAGTATAATCACCTCCCTAAAGAGCTGTGTTTTCCAACCCAGGTTGTTTTACAGGCTAGTGGTTAAAAGGGACTGAACTGCAATCCACATGATTCTGAAACATTGAGAACAGCTTGAGAAGCCTGGGGCTTGGAAACGAAACACTGAAGACTACTTGGTCCTAGTAGGGCTGCCTACCTGATTTCCACTGCATTTCCAGAGTCTGGTATCAGTCCCTGCAGCTGGAGTACGTGTGAGATACCCAAGAGCTGGAAGCAGTGCAAAACCAGCAGCTCAATCACAGTCATCAGTAAAAGAAGCTGGCATGACAGCAGAAATGAATGTTGAAAGGAGAAAATGTTGTACTTATCTGTAGAAGCAGTTGCTAAAATGTTTGGGGTTGGGGTTTTTTTTTGATAAATCAATGAGCTATTTTCATTCCAACCAAAAGAGAAACTTAAGAGCTAGATTACTTTTCGAAAGCATTGAAATGGCAGGTGTTAAAGCAATTTCTGGTTGGGTGTGTTTTTAACAAAAGCAAAATCGCACTGCTCTCGAAAGGAAAGGTGCTGCAATCAGGCCGTACAGACAGTGTTGAATCCTGTGCAATCAATTGAAATAATGAACATGTGATTGTAAAAGTCAACCAGTTTGCATCCTTATCCTATTGGGAACACTCTACCTGGCCATCTGTGAGTCAAGATAAATGGAAGAGGGGGGGGAGAAAGTACAATCGTAGAATCCTCATGGCTGGAAAGGACCTCCAGGATCATCAAGTCCAACCCTCATCCAAACAGCTCCCCAACCCCCAGACCATGGCCTCAAGTGCTCTAGCTACTTGGTTTTTAAACACCTCCAGGCATGGGGACTCCACCACCTCCCTGGGCAGCCTGTGCCAGTGCCCAACCACTCTCAGGAAAGAGCTTCTTCCTCAAATCCAATCTAACCCTCCCCTGATGCAGCTTGAGGCCATTTCCCCTCATCCTGTCATTAGGAATTTGAGAGAAGAGACGAGCAGCAGCCTTGCTACAACCTCCTTTGAGGGAGCTGTAGAGAGCAATACGGTCTCATCTCAACCTCCTCTTCTCTAGATTAAACAACCCCAGTTCCCTCAGCAGCTCCTCATAGAGCCTGTTGGCCAGACCTCTCAACAGATCAGGGCTGCCCAGGGCTCTGATCCATCTCCATCTTTGGGAATTCAAATCTCAGTCAGACAGGGCACTGAACAGCCCGATCTAACTTTGAAGTGAGCTTTGCCTTGAGAGGGAAGTTGAACTAAGTGATTTCTTTATGATGAGTATGTTGAGACACTGGTACAGGTTGCCCAAGTAGGCTGTGGCTGCCCCCTCCCTGGAAGTGTTCCAGGCCAGATTGGCTGTGGCCTTGAGCACCCTGGTCTGGTGGGGGGTCTCCCTGTTCCTGGCAGGGGGGTTGGAACTGGATGATCTTTGAGGTCCCTTCCAACCTGAACCATTCCATGAATCTAGGAATCTATGAATCATTAGGGATTGGAACGGACCTTCAGATCAAGAAGAAGTCTAAATCTACCATGAAAAAAGAAAAGATCCTAATGCCACTAAGCAGAAATGTTAGCTGCTGTCTCGGCCCCTGCTTTGGGAAAAGAAGAGTTAACTGCAGTCATTGAATTACAGACTCCGATCTAAGAAGGCAATGGAGAAACAGGAAAGAAGAGAGAGAGAACTAGTTTTGACAAGAGGTATATTGAAGCTGTCGGCGTGCAAGAGGGAAAACAACAGACTTACCTTTAAAAAGCAGGGAAAAAATGAACCCAGGAAATCACGGAACCATCAGCTCAACTTCGATCCATTGAAATAATAGATCTGGAGGACAATAGGGGAAAAACCTGCCGCTGCGGGCTGGTGAATAATGCACCCCATCAAACCAGGCTATTTCTTTGCTTTGGCAGGATATCCAGCCTTGTGGCTGAAAGCAGTCGCTATGATTCACTTTGATTTCAGTGATGCTCTTGGTGCTATTTCATTTGAGGTTCTCAAAACTGTAGTAGACAAATATCCTGCAGATGCAATCACTAAAAGTAGATCTGGAGCTGACTGACGAAGCCCTCTTCGTGAGGGTTAATCAAGGATTCACTGTCACTCTTCAAGGGCATTGAATTGTGGTCACAGGAGGGTCAGAGTCATTAGCAGTTTCAAGATTGAGCTTAATAGCTGAGATGATGGAACGCAGTATGCGATCATCAGAGTCGAGAATGATCCTAACCCGAGGAAAGAGAAACTGGGAGGAAGGATGGGAATGCAAAATGGGTTTTAGCGAGTTGAATCTCCATAAAGTCAAAGTACAGAGCACTAAATATAGCAGCAGCCTTTCATGTCTAATGGGACATAGTTGGCTGAGTGTCAGTGCTGCGGGAAGGAACCATGGGTGGCTGTAGCATGAAGCAAGGGAAAACACTGGGAATTAGTGTGGAATATGCTAACAAAAACTATTTGTAATATTGGATCATACTTACAGCTGTAGAAATCTAAAGTGGAAGTCACTGTCCATGACATCTGAAGGGTGTTATGTAGTAGAATGATAAGGAAACAAGAAAGAGTCCAGAAAAGACCTCCAAGAATGTAAAGAGATTTCTAGAGGAAATTTATATGGGCAAGAGGAAGTAAATGAGGTCATTTTGGCTGGAAACAGTAAGTTTAAACAAACAGATGAGTGAGAAAACAGTAGATAATCGTGTTATGATTGGCCAGAAAAGGAAAGGCAGGAGCAGGTGTTGTCCTTCACAGCACAGCAGAAATCTGTTTGCTGTTCAGAAAGAAGATTTAAGATGGATATTAGGAAAAGCCTTCTAGCAGAATGGTGAGGGGTTTGGCACAAGCTGACTAGAAGAGTTATCTCTCTGCGTCACAGGCTGGCTGTGGGTGCGGGATCCTCCTGTGTAACAGCCAAAGCAATTCAAAACCAGGAATATTACTGCACATCCAGTATCATAGAATCATAGAATCATTAGGGATTGGAACGGACCTCGAAAGATCATCCAGTCCAATCCCCCAGCAGCATCACCTAGACCAAGTCACACAGGAACACAGCCAGGTGGGTCTGGAATGTCTCCAGAGAAGGAGGCTCCACAACCCCCTGGGCAGCCTGTGCCAGTGCTCCAGGACCCTCCCTGGGAAGAAGTTCCTGCTGATATTGATGTGGAACCTCCTCTGTTCCAGCTGGCACCCGTTGCCCCTTGTCCTACCTCCACTTATCTTTGTTTCTTCAAGAGTACTAGAAGACACATTAATGCTGCAGGTGTCTAAAGGGAGAGGTACTGCCTGCCTTTGCCATCCACCAGCCCCAGGGTCTTAAAAAACTCAGAGGCTCCTACACTGGAGAAGACTGAAATTTGCCTGTCAGGGCTGAATCCTAGAATCATTCATGTTGGAAAAGCCCCTTGAGATCATCAAATCCAACTGATAGCCCTACTCTACCAAGACTACATCTTCAAGCACCACAACTAGTCATGGCCTCAGTAAAATACTCTCAAACATCAGGGAATTTGGAGGCAAGTTCTCTGCAGTCGGTAGTTTTCTTCTTTGAATGATATAAACTGCAAACAATACCTCCTTGAATGCTCTAAGGACTGGCTGCCAGCACAGTTTAATGAGTTGATTAGTATAATTTCCCTATTTCCTTCTGCTATTCATCTCACAGTAACAAAATGCGGAGGGGAATGCGGCCCATCGGTGTCTTTTACAATGACTCTGCTGTAGCAAGATCTGTGCGCTAGACTGGTTATGTATGTACTCATTCATCCCTGTAGGGAAATACTTGTGTTTCAATAAACATTTCTAAGATACTTAACAACAGAATGCTTCCCTGCACTGGTGAGGTTGTGCTGTGATAGGGGAATGCCCTTTTCTGGTGTTGTTTTTAAGAACAACTTAAACAACTCTCTCCTCTGGCAGACAGGGACCTGGCAGGACTGGTTGACTACTGGTTGAACAGGAGCCAGCAGTGTGCTCAGGTGGCACAAAAGGCCAATGGCATCCTGGCTTGGATCAGCACTAGTGTGGCCAGCAGGACTAGGGATGTAATTCTCCCCCTGTAATGGGCACTGGGGAGCCCTCCCTTAAAGCACAGGGGGCAGTTGTGGGTCCTCCACTTCAGGAAAGAGATTGAGGGGCTGGATCAGGTCCAGAGGAGCAATGAGGCTGGGGAAGGGACAGGAGTGAAAGGCTGATGAGAAGAGGCTGAGGGAGCTGGGGGTGTTGAGCCTGGACAAGAGAAGACTCAGGGGGAACCTTATCAAGCTGTACAACTACCTGAAGGGAAGCTGTAGACAGGTGGGAGTTGGGCTCTTCCAGGCAAACAGTGCCAGGACAAGAGGGCAGAGCCTGAAGGTGGCAGGGGAGGGGTAGGTTGGTTTCTAGGAAGCCCTTCCTCAGGGAAAGGGTGCTCAGAACCTGGACTGGACTGCCCAGGGCAGTGGGGGAGTCCCTGTGTCTGGAGGTGCTGAAGGACAGCCTGGCTGTGGCCCTTAGCGCCCTGGTCTGGCTGATGGGGTGATGTTAGGTGCTGGACTGGGCTGGATGAGCTCAGAGGGCTTTTCCAGCCTCAATAATTCTGTGATTTTGCAATTCATTTGTCATGTGAGAAGCAGAAACAGAGCCTTAGAGGATATATTACCACAATCCTAACTCGGCAAGTACACTGTACCACTTTACCCAGAGAAGATAGATTTGTACCATCCATCGCACAGGATCTAACTCTGTTTGCCTGATGTTCAACCATTTAACCCTTCATCAAAGTCTGTCTTTGCTAAACTGAATGAGGTCTTGACCCCATTGATTTTGTATTACACCATAACCGTATTCCCCATCAGTAAACCCATAGAGTGCTTTCAAGTCATTCTCACCAACTAGAGCTGGCCTTAATAGGACAGGAAGACAGCAGAGCAAAGGCAGTGTGCCTGTTGTAGGCTACTGCTGTATTTCTTGATTTTCCAGTATTTCAAGTGTTGCTGAGCTCAGTCTTGTAGAAGGACAACAGTTATCACTGAGAACCTCAGGATATATGAAAAACATGAATAGCCTGTGAAAATGAAATAGCACAGAGCTCACATAAGTGTTTGCAGTCCTTGCACTGCACCTTGCACTGAGTGCTTCTGTTCAGATATATGAAACTTCTGAATTCAGTAATGAAAGGACTGGTGGGTTGGAAACTTCATCACGAGAGCACTCCAAGAGTCCTCCTTAATGTTGCATGCCATGAACACCTCCTCATTGTGACCTCTTGGGTCCCACTGGGCAAATGGGCTTTGTTGTCAGTATGAAAGCAGAGGATGCTTGGAAGTTCCTATGGGAAAAAGGTCTCAGAGCATCGTCTTGTCATTCTGCTGCAAAGAAAAATAAGGTCCTACTTCCCCAGTCCAGAGGAAGGCTAGCCAAGAAACCAATGGCACCCTCAAAATCTGGGAATCAAACCCTATGGGATGGCAGAAGCATTAAGGACCATGGGTATTTTGTTCAGAGGAAGAAGAGTCCTGCATGGGCTTTGGAACTCTGGTCCCTTTGGAACTCTGCTTCTGGAGTTCTCATTGTAGTGGACCCTTGTGCTGTCAAATTTCACTGGCTGAAACATCAGCAGAGCTAGTTTTAAGCTCAGCCACAGAAGCTATCCTGCCAGCAGTGGTGTGTTCAACGTGAGATGGAATAGTACTCAACAGCAGAAGGGCTCAGTTCCCTAAATCCTGAGCCAAGGTTCTTAGAGAACAGCAATGAGATGAGACAAGACGTGTGCACGCTCTGCACAGAGGGTGTCTGTGAGCGTAATTGCATTGTGTCTGCGCCTGCAGCCCTGACAGAAATTGGAGCTGAATATGCTGTTGTCTCCGGTGGATTTTGTACGATGCATGAGAATGCTCAACACAGTGAGCAGAGAACCGGTCTTTCTCAAAACCAGGTGTTAAGAGCTCTCAGAGGGTCCCAGTTTTAGCCATGAAAAGAGATCATGCAGAAATCAGTGTGATGGTGGTCTCCAAATTCCCATCCTCTTCCTCTTCTATAAACAGAGCTTGATTTCCCTTGCAATGATACAGAAAGGATTTTCAGGAATAACAGGCACAGAAAGGGTTAAAGTGGAGAAAAAGCTCTCAAAGCTTTGCTTGAGACATCTAAAACTACAGGAGCTTCCCCAAACTTTCCTTCCAAAGGTACCAAATTCGGGCTTTATCCAGTCTAGAGGAATGAAACAGCAGCAAATTTGATCTTGTGAATTATAAACAGGGGAAGCTGCTCAGATTTCAAGTACTGGGTGGCTACAGCACACAAACAAACCACACCAAACCAAATTAGTAAGCGATTAAATCCCAGAAGGATTAGGTTGGATTTTAGGAAGCTCTTCCTCAGGGAAAGGGTGCTCAGACCCTGGATTGGACTGCCCAGGGCAGTGGGGGAGTCCCTGTGTCTGGAGGTGTTGAAGGACAGCCTGGCTGTGGCCCTTAGTGCCCTGGTCTGGCTGCTGGGGTGATGTCAGGTCCTGGGCTGGGCTGGATGAGCTCAGAGGGCTTCTCCAGCCTCAATCATTCTGTGATTCTGTAAATCACAAAATTAAATGCCTCATGAGTCCTCCTTGATGTTCAGATTTGCCCATGGTGGAATTATGAGCCACCACAACTATTTGTCTGAAAGGTTCCATGCTGTGAAAAGTAGCTTTTAACTTTTCATTTTAAAAGCAAAGCAACTTTTTCACACAAGGGGAGATCTTTTTTCTTAAGGAATCAAAACTGAAGCTGTTAGGATTTTCTTTCTAGCCAGCAGGACTCTGCTCAGTTGGTACTGGAGGTAACCTCATCTCTGGCACTACTAAAACACCCGAAGATTTTACTGTTATGGTTAGAATTATGCAAGAAACAAATAGCTGCTGCTTAATTTTCCATTTGATTCCATAAGAATTCAGAAGGAGTTCTTCCCAACAAGGCTGCTGAGACACTGGCACAGGTTGCCCAGGGAGGTTGTGGCTGCCCCCAGCTCCCTGGAAGTGCTCAAGGCCAGATTAGCTGGGGCCTTGAGCATCCTGGTCTGGTGGGGGGTGTCCCTGCTCCTGGCAGGGAGGTTGGAACTGGATGATCTTTGAGGTCCCTTCCAACCTGAACCATTCTATGCATCCATGAATCCATGAATTACCACAGACCCTAAAAGATCGACAGAAATATTTAATAGAGTCAGGTTTATGAGTTTTAGGAGTTCATCATCTCTTCCCTGTCAGTGTGTTTCTCTCATTTACTAGTCTGATTCTGGACTACAGTTAGTGTTATTGATCTCATCCTCTGATGGGTCCTGTAACTAATTTGTTCTGCATTCATTTCTTTCTCAGCTTTCAATCTTCCAGCTTCTCAGGAAACAAGAGGACAGTTTTTGTTTTTAAAGCCTTATTTTTCCCTTATTTGCTCTGATCTCAAGCTAGAGTGCAGCTACCCTGGAACCACTCTTGAAAGCATAGTTTCCTAGGTGACTTCTCAAGCCTTGGTCTGTCCAGGATCCTCTGTATCATAAAGACTTTCTTTTTCCCTATAAAATTTTATATTCTTTATCATTACCCAGCGATGTTTATTTTCTAAATTCAATAGCATTTTGAAGAAAGAGGTATCTGGGATAAAAATAACGATGTGAAGAACATACAGTACACTGCTTTTCTTTTGTTATGAATTTTGTGGATGGATTAGTTCTTGGCTTGATAGTCTAATTGTGATAATAGGCAACTGAACAAAAAATACCCTGTAAAGTGTCATTTTAAATGACACTGCGGAAATTCCAGGAGCTTGCATTTGAAAAAGGACAAAGGAAGAACACTAAAGCAGAACAGAGCTGCTTCTACAGCTATCACCTGGCTTTTTTTCTCCACTTGTCAATACTTTTTATATTATCATTACCTTTCCTGGCTACATTGAGCAAGCAAACAAATTGCATTACTCTGATGTTCCTAGCAGATTTATTTTAAGAGATGGATTGGGTTGGAATCTATTTGAGAGCCAAAAAATATGTGAGTTGGAATTACACAGTAGAACCATAGAATAGTTCAGGGTGGAAGGATTCATAGCTTAATAGAATGGTTCAGGTTGGAAGGGACAGTAAAGATCATCTAGTTCCAACCCCCCTGCCAGGAGCAGGGACACCCCCCACCAGACCAGGGTGCTCAAGGCCCCAGCCTGTCTGGCCTTGAACACTGCCAGGGAGCTGGGGGGCAGCCACAACCTCCCTGGGCAACCTGGTCCAGGGTCTCAGCACCCTCATTGTGAAGAAATCACTTAGTTCAACTTCCCTCTCAAAGCCAAGCTCACTTCAAAGTTACATCAGGCTGTTCAGTGCCCTGTCTGACTGAGATCTGAATTTGCAAGGATGGAGATGGATCAGAGCCCTGGGCAGCCCTGACCTGTTGAGAGGTCTGGCCAACAGGCCCTATGAGGAGCTGCTGAGGGAACCGGGGTTGTTTAGTCTAGAGAAGACAAGGCTGAGAGGAGACCTTATTGCTCTCCACAGCTCCCTCAAAGGAGGTTGTATCGATACTGCTGCTGGTCTCTTCTCTCAAAACCCTAATGATAGGATGAGAGAGGACATGGGGAAATGGCCTCAAGGTGCATCAGGGGAGGGTTAGATTGGATCTGAGGAAGAAGCTCTTTGCTGAGAGAGTGGTTGGGCACTGGCACAGGCTGCCCAGGGAGGTGGTGGAGTCTCCATCCCTGGAGGTGTTTAAAAAGGCAAGTAGCTAGAGCACTTGAGGCCATGGTCTAGGGGTTGGGGACATGTTTGGATGAGGGCTGGACTTGGTGATCCTGGAGGTCTTCTCCAGCCATGAGGATTCGTCTCTGTCCTCAGAAGGGGCATATTTTTCTTAAGTCTGGCTGTAATTTCCTTTGCTACAACCCAAGATCATTACCTCTTGCCCTTCTGCTGTGCACCCTTGGAAAACTCTGGCTGTGTTTTATTTAAAGTCTCTATGTTGGTAGCTGATGAAAAGCAGTCAGATAACCCCTAAACCTCCTCTTTTCAAGGCTAAACACACCCAGATCCCTCCACTGATAGCTTGTTTGATCTCTGTCCCTCCTGAAGTGGTGCAAGAGACTGGAGGTTCAAAAGAATAAACGACTTCTGCTGTTATAGTGCTGATGAGCTCTCTCTCCTTCGTACAAGTTACTGGTCTTCAGTTCTCCATTTTTATTGTAAAGCTTCTCTAAATTGTTCCCAGGAGAATGGACACACTGCCTCAATGGCTGTTGTTTGAGGAATTCCCTCTGTCTTAGAATCATAGAACAGTTTGAGCTGAAAGAGACCTTCAAGATCATCAAGCCAAACCTTTTCCTAGCCCTATCAGCACCACTAAATGCAACATCTACCCTTCTCTTGAAGACCTCCAGGGATGGTGACTCAACTCTCTCCCTGGGCAGGCTGTTCCAATGCCTGACAACCCTTTCCAGTCAAGGAAGGACACCCAGTTCCCAGCATAGCTCTTAGTAAATGCTGTTAGTAGTGAAGAACAATATTCCATATCTACTTGTCATCGTATAATGACGTTAGCAGCCATGCAAAAACAAGGAGAGGTAGGGAACAATTAAAACTGCTTTATCCCCAAATAAAAGGCTTCTGCTGCAGAACTGTCATTTAATTTTGAGCAGTGACCATGCAGAGATGAGCTAGAACGTGTTTGTGGGTAGCAGTAACATCTTTTATTAGATCATCTAGGACATTCACAGCCTGCAATATTGTTTTAAAACCCGGTTTATGGAGGTTGGTAGCTCACACAGGCTGGCACAGAGTGTCCATCACTACTGTCACTTCAGACTTTGCATTTGAATGAGATTCTGCCATTTTTCTCAACCCGCTTTACCAGAGAGTAGGACAGCATGGATCACAGAATAGTTGAGCTTGGAAGGGACTTCTCTGGGCATCATGTAGTCCACCACTGCTAAAGCAAAGTCAGCTAGAGGGCTGCATCTTCTCAGGGTCTGTATATCTCCAGGGATGGAGGCTCTGCAGTCTCTCTAGGCAGCCTGTGGCAGTTATTTGTCCAATTCCAGAGTCACAGAATTATTGAGGCTGGAGAAACCCTCTGAGCTCATCCAGCCCAGCCCAGGACCTGACATCACCCCATCGGCCACACCAGGGCACTAAGGGCCACAGCCAGGCTGTTCAACACCTCCAGACACAGGGACTGCATTTCCCTGTGTTGAGTTTCACGACATTCTTGTCAGCCTGTGGAGGTCCCTCTGGATGACAGTGTGACCTGCTAGAGTATCAGCCACTCCTCAAGGGTTTTTACCTTCATCTGCTCTGACTGTACAGTCTCTGGTTCTCGTTACAAGCTCTCATTCCTGACTGATTTCAAACTTACTAGCCAGGACTGTAGCTGCCCTGGCTGCAAAAGGCTACGGTATGTCTGGATGTTTTTAACCAGGCTGTGCTCCATCTGCCCTCAGCACCTCGGGCGCTCTGCTCAGATGAGCTTTGCTGCCTGCACCTCCCACTGAATTCCCTGGGAGATCACATTTCTGATTGCAGTCAGAAGGAGAGATTCTTTCCCCTAATTAATAAATGAGGAGAAAGCTATTACCAATCACTCCCAAACGAAGAGACTCAGTAGTTTGTTGAAGGCAGTACTGCAGATTTTTGCTTTCTGAAGTACCCGTCGCTATTAATTTTCAGTGATCATAGACCTCATCAGACACAGAATAAGGTTCGAGTGCCCCATCTTGAGCTTTCAAATAGTTTCAACCCACATTTGTTCCTCCAGTGTGTTTTTCTGAGCATCAAGTCACATTCTCTTTCTTACCTTGTAAAGCCTAGCGGGAGGTGTGTGCCAACGTGCAAGTACTTAGCGTCATAAATAACTACAAGGCAGCAGGATTTAATGTTTTGTTTATAAAGCAGTCCTGAAAATCTACAGAAAGAGTTTTTCTTCCTTACTTGAGCTAGTGATGTTGGAGAAGCGCTCTTTACGTAGTTGCTCTCATTAGTTCTTTGGAAAAATCTCCCTCTTTGTGCTGCCTAGATGGGAAAATTAGGGTCTTAATGCTTGTCAGTTCAAATCACCCACATTGAATCAGTCAGAAAAGTTGCTCTGAGTGATGGTGAGAATGCTTCCAGAACTCTTGTGTTTAGACTTTGATAGAAAGTAGAGATCATGACATTCTGACATCACCCGCATTATTTTAGAGGCACAGAGAAAAAGAAAGGCAACCAAAAACACCAGGTACGGGTAAAAACCCTGGCACTCTGACTTGTTATCCACTAAATTACTAGATTTCACCTAGTGCCCACATAATCCATGGTCTGTAGAAGCAGAGCTTTTTGTTCCAATATTTAGATGGCCGTGCATCACCAGCAGAGACAAAGATCTTCTCTTGCCACTCCACTCAGTGCTGGTCAGACCACACCTTGAGTGCTGTGTTCAGTTCTGGTCCCCACTAGGCAGAAAAGATGCAGAGAGACTGGGGAGGGTGCAGAGAAGGGCGACCAGGATGATCAGGGGACTGGAAGACCTCCCATGTGAACAAACGCTGAGAGAACTGAGTCTGTTGAGAAGAGAAAGCTGAGGGAGGACCTTATTGTGATGGTCCAGTCCATCCAGGCTGGCTGCCAAGAGGAGGGAGACTCCCTTTTCACAAGGAGTCCTGTAGAACAGGTCAACCAAGCTGAAATGCTGAAGTCCTTCTGCATTCAGGTGGATCCCCAGACATTGTTATGTGCAGTGTAAACACGAGCATCCTCTGCTCTGATCATTTTGCCATCTAAAGATGGGTCGACAGGCAGACAGACATGTGAAGATCCCAGTTTACATTTCTATGATGGGTAAGGAATATTAAACAGCCATTACTTCTGATAAACTCCAGTTCTGCTCTCCCGATTCAAGTTCACCCAGTTTATATTTCTGTCTGCATATGAAATTGCGAGATATTCATCAACTAATCTGTACCCTGACCTCTTCTGCACCTTCCCATACGATTCTGACAGCCAATGTGGTGTGGGTTTTGTTCGTTGGAAAAATCCAAACCTCTGTAAGAGAACTGAACCAGGGACAGAATTCTATCTCAAAGACACATGAGGAAAGATCTGTTCTGCTGCTGTCTCCCATTTCTGCTGTTCAGAATTTGTTCTGATGGATTTCAAGTAAAAGGAGCCCTAGTTTCCATGTCATCATGCATTGTGAAGCAAGCTTCACTGAGTTACTTAAGGAACTCGTGATTTTTTAGAAGATTTAGGGCTTTTTTTCAATTTGCAGCAGGGAAGCTGTGACAGTTGTGACAGGGAGATGCTACAGCGTAAAGGGAAAGAACACCAGCAGCACCAGGTGCCTAAGGTTATGTGAGAAACACATTATTCCCAGAGGAGCTACCACATGCAGCCCCAGGGCTGTCATGCACAGTTCTAAAGCTGATTTACAGGTCTGCAAGATGACAACAGGGTAAGACACTACCACCTTCGCTTTAGTTAGCTCTCCACGGATCAAATCCAACAACAGATCATCACAGAACCCCACGGGCTGCAAGGAAAGAATCTTAAAATATACCTCACCCCTCCGCTAGGTACCCCCTGCTACTTGGACAGTAGGCAAGTAGGATTTAACCCAAAAGAGACAATATTCACAGCAAGCACACAATGACTGAGAGGTCACAGTGCCACGAGTCCATTCACATCACAACCTGTGGGTCAGTCATGTCATGGAAACAATTGAAATCATTTTCCCCTGTCTTTGTTGATGCATTGGACACGTGCTGGGTGCATCTTTAGGTACTAAAAGTGATCACACTACTCGGTCTCCTCTTCATGAGCAATGTGGGGAATGTTAAAGGCGTTAGGTCTGACCTTCAGTCCACTGATCACTGAAAGCATCAACTTCTGCAAAGAGAATCACAGAAACACTGAGGCAGAAAAAGAGCTCTGAGCATATCCAGCCCAGCTCAGGACCTAACATCACCCCAGCAGCCAGACCAGGGCAGTAAGTACCCCAGCCACGCTGTCCTTCAACACCTCCAGGGATGAAGACTCCCCAACTGCCCTGGGCAGTCCAGTCCAGGCTCTGAGCCCCCTTTCCCTGAGGAAGGGCTTCCTAACAGCCAACCTAACCCTCCGCTGGCAGCTTCAGGCCCTGCCCTCTCATCCTGTTGCTAGCTGCCTGGGAGAGGAGCCTGACCCCCACCTGATTACATCTGTTGTCAGGACACACGCTGAGGAATTGGCTGCTGTAAGTGCAGTCAGGATATGAAAAGCCAAATCAGCTCTGACCTGGCAGTTTGCAATATCTGAGCCAGGTTCTGTTCCTCACCCAAGGTCTCCCTGCATTGGAACACCTGGGAAGAGCTCCCAACTCCAAGTATGTCTTAACCTGAAGGTTTGGTGGCCAAGACCAGCTCTATCCAGCTTCACCTTTATGCAGAGGTAGAAGTGACAGCTCCACAGTTTAACTGTGTTCACAGGAAGGACTAAAAAAGGTTTCACTCACAGAATCACAGAATCATCCTGCTTGGACAGGATCCTCTAGATCCCCGAGTCCAACCATCCCCACCCCAACAAGAAACCTCAATCTCTGAGAGACTGACAAACACAAACTGACCCCCTCCATGCAGTTAGGAAGCCCAGATCAGACACTGGAATGGACTGCCCAGGGAGGTGCTGGCGCTCCCATCCCTGGAAGAATTTAAGAGAAGACTAGACATGTGGCATAGTGCCATGTTTGAGCTTATTGTGGTGATATTAGGTCCTGGGCTGGGCTGGATGATCACAGAGGACTTTTCCAGCCTCAGTAATTCTGTGATTCTCTGATATATTGCACACAGGTTAGTCTGAGTTCCCATGGTGCAGCCTTTCCCTGGGGTCTGTGTCCCAGCTGGGCATCACCAAGGTGCTGGTTAGTGATGGTCACCCTCCCTCCAACTCTTCCGAGGCATGTCCCTGTCCTCAGCTGCCTGCAGGAGCAGAGAGCTGGGACAGACCTGCTTTGGCGGGGTCATGTAGTTGTGCCAGAAGAAAGGTGGGTTTGTGCAACTCGCAGCATTACGGAGGTTCCTTAGCTGCCACGTGGGTGAGGGCAAACAGCCAGAATGGGGGCTCTGGGTGTAATCCTGCATCTCTGGAGTCTTTTCTACTCAGAACTCAGTAGGATGGTGATGGGGCCGACACTGAGGACTTCTGGGAACCCTTCCTTTGCTGTTCAGCTGCACTTTGTCTGCTCTGCTTTCCCCCTCAGGTGCCAGAGGGCACTTATTTTAAACAGAAAACGTGTCAAACACTATTAACTGTTTTCCCCAGACAGAGTCCTGGATTACTGGTAATGATGCTGAGAAGCTTTAGGCATCTTCTAAAGCAAAGGAGGTCACCAAAGGTCGGGCACATTCCTGATGGGGAGCTGACTTGTTGCTCTTTCTTTCCTGACCATCAAACACTACAAACAAACATGTGAGTTTGATCTTTGTGGACTCAGAAGCCCAATGCACAGCAGCACACCACAGCTGGAAAGACAGAGAGAGAGAGAGAGAGAAAGGACCCCAGCTCTTCTCTCTTCACCTCTCTGTCCTGTGACACTTGGGACTTCATCTTTAAATCTAGCACACCCCTGTTTGTTCGCAATAGTTACCAGGCACGGAATTGAATTATCCAGATGCAGCAGGTGCAGAGTGCTGTTTACAAACCCAGAGCAAACAGAGCTTGCACCAAAATGATGCAACGCAGTGAGACACTGTCTAAAAGCTGTCCTCTCCTCCTGAACATCCTGGATCAAGCTGTGAACTCTTTTAATAGCACCTTCCTAAGTAAATAAACAGTGAAAATTAGGAGGCAATACAAGCAACATTAAAACCAATGATGATCATCTGTTATGACTTGGTTCCCCCGGGGATCCAAGGGGAGGTTCTACAGCACCAAAAAAAGAACCCCAGGGAAAGAGCCTCACAGGCAGCAGCAGTCCCGGTATTAAATTACAGTCTTAATTGAGCACTGTGTCCTACACAGCCTTGCGAGGGTGTCACAGGCAGTTATGGCCCGTGATGCTTGCACGTAGCCCTGCTGGAAGAGGAGGAGTGCTAATTGCTCGGTGTGTGCTGTCGCAGGGTGCTCGCAGAAAATTCACAGTAATTTACCAAATGGACTGTGGGATCCTTTAACTCAAGCACATTAAGCAGAGGTCGGGCTGAAGCAGAGCTGGAATGCAGAGTTTGTAATGAATACTGAGAGGGTTCTTTTGGTTTGGGTGAAAAAAGAGAGAAGGTTTTTAGTAGGGACTGCTAATGAGCTCTGGAGCCTTTAACCCACACATCACAGACAGCAAGGATACCCAGCTCACATGTGGCATATGCACATATGTCATGGCATGTAGGGTGCTTTAGGGCCGAGGCATCTAACAGCAAACTTTGATAGCTATTTTGCTGCTGAGTTCCCATGGAATTAGTGTATCTGCAGGGAGAACAAGCAGATATGCAGAGGAGAAACCATGGGCTGCAGCAGAAAGGTCTCTGACTGCCCACTCACTCCTGTGGCACTAGTATATCAGCTTGATTGAAAGCTGCTGTGTGCTTGGATTGTCTGAGGCTCCACTGTGGGCAGACCAGCTGAGCCAGGGATCTGGAGTTCACAGTATCACAGCAGACCAGTTGGAAGAGACCCCAAGGATCATCGAATCCAACCTGTTAAAGAAATACAGTTTAGATGAGATGGCCCAGCACCCTGTCAAGCTGAGCCTTACAACTCTTTATAGTTGCAGAACCCACTGCTTCCTTGGAAAGACTATTCCAAGGTCTAATTACTCGCACAGTGAACAGGTTTCCTCTGGATTCCAACTGGAATCTTCCCAGAAACAACTGGTACCCATTACCCCTTTTCTATGAGATTCCTTGTGGGAATCTCTGTCTTCTTAGTAGCCACTCTTATTGGACTGGAGCTGTACTGTGAGAGAGCTCCCAGTGTTTTAAGACACGGAACATTCCAATCACTCACATCTCCTCATCTGGGTTATCTATTCAGTACAAAACAAAACGAAGTTAAAAGGATGGACAACTGAAAAGATTCCTTTTTTTTTTAAAAGTGACGAGAGAAATAAAAGCTAATCGAATGATCTTGAGAGTGAGAATTTGTATTTGATCAAAAAAAGAGAGGCGACAAACTTTTCCAAAGGTGAAACTCCTGCAATTGAGCTAATACGTGAAGAAAGGTACGGGAGTCTGACTTCAGAATAAAATTCAGATTGGAAATAGTGTCATTATTATGAGCTAGATGTCAGGTGTTAGGGTTACTTGGTTGGCTTTAGGTTGCACTGGATGATCTTTAAGGTCTTTTCCAGCCTCATCATCACTGTGAGACTGTGATTAGGAAGAGAAGAGGAAAATGTTCTTTGGAAGTAGAAGCACATGAAGAGTTACTGGATTTTTTTTTACAGAGCAATGATATTCTTAGCACTGGAGATGAGTGGAGTTAGGGCAGACTTGCCTCAAGGGTGTTCCTTTTGTCATTATCTCCACGCTGGAGGTATCCACAAAGCTGCTGTATGTTCTCCCCAGTCCAGGGCACACTTGGATCCCTCCTTGAAATAGAAGCAAGGTTAAAAATTCTGGCAAGGTATGAGATAGGGGACTAATAAGGAAAAGCAAATATTAGACCCTGCATGCAGCAAACGATTTATAAATTATTACTTATGGGTTATACTAATCCACACAGCAAAGTTGGCAGTTGATGAAGCAGGTGTAAATCCTGTATGGAAAAGGTAAAGCCAGCAGGGTGAGATTCTACTCAGAAATGTATTCAAGACTTCAAGCAGTGGAAGCTTAGGAGGAGGAATCAAAGTGAGGGAAGAGACAAAGACAAGCTCCTTGGGAGAGACTCTAACAGGAGAAAATTGGAATAGGCAGCCTTCTCTAACTGTTAAAGGAGAGAGTTTGGAAAGATGTAGCAGGTGTGAAGTCAGGAGAGCAAAAAGCCTGAGGATTCCTGAGCTGATCCAGGAAGACACTCTTGATTTATATCTGCTATAAGAACTAATGAGTGGAGGAGAATCGGGGCCAAAGTAGAGAATACCATTCACCCAGAATTAATGGTGCTTTCAGGACCAAGAGAGACTAGGAAAACCATGAATTCTAAAGACTTGGAGACATTTATATGCTATCGCATGTCTTCGCTTTCATGCTGCAGTTCCACAGAATTGAAAGAGGATATGCTGGTATAAAATTTGTATAATGAGGCGATAAATTGGGCTGTTATTTTGAAGAGGGGAAGGACTGTAAAGAAGTGACAGGCTCGATTCATAGCCACTGGTTTATAGCTACAGGAAAATGCCAATGGATATTAAATGGCTCATTATCATATCTAGAACTAAATCAATGCTTTAGATCCTAGCATGGATTTCCTTTAAAAGGGGAGTGATCAGCTGAGCTCAAATATCCTGGAATTACAGCTTTGCTTCAAATGATGACCTAAAAATAACAATAATTTGTCCAAATGTGATGAACTGAAATTCTAACTAGTTTTATCAAGTCATGAGCAACGGTTGCACCTACACAATTATTACTGTCATTTAAATCTGTCCTTTAGATCAATACATTTTGTTGCTCTGCAGGTGGAAGACCTTAAGAAACTTGCAGAAGTGTAGATCTCGAGAAGAAAGGTGGTCAGACACCACTTAGCTAGAGCTGCCCTAGGAGTTTCATGCAGCATTGGGCTGTAATGCTTTCTCACGAATACACAATGTCCCATGCAGCAAGAACACCGTGGTGCTGCTTCTCGTTCTCGTATGGCTCATACCATGGACATGTTGGTGTTACTTTTAAGACAGGCTATTTTTGAAAGCCCAAGGCATCCTCTTTTCCTTCTCTTGAACTCTGTGGGAAAGGGATCGCTTCTGATGGTTACATTCCTCACAGAGAGGAAGAGTGACTCTTTGTCAGCTCCCAGTGCTGCAGGTATATGTCTTTTCCAGAGACAGAACTTACTCTACAGCCTGGGTTCGATATAAATCTGGTTCAATCCTGATGGATAGAAGTGAA
Organism: Upupa epops; assembly: GCA_013397515.1. Taxonomy (NCBI): domain Eukaryota; kingdom Metazoa; phylum Chordata; class Aves; order Bucerotiformes; family Upupidae; genus Upupa; species Upupa epops. The sequence continues at coordinate 50,966 of VZRI01002720.1, forward strand.
GCACATTTCCATAGAAGCCATCACACGGGGTATTTTCTTTACGCAGCTCCTCCTGTACCTCCTGAGTTTTGAATGAGCCCAAGGAATGACAATATTCTTGCACTTTAAGGGTTGTTTTCACCTGTTCGCTGAAGCTCGCAGAAGAAGACAATTAAAAAGCCAGACATTATAAGAAAACAGCTTGAGAAATCTGTTTTTCTCTCCCATAGCAAGCGAGGAGTTACTCAGCTTTGTTACTGAGCCGAAATGAGGAACAACCCCCCTGTGAACTGCTTTAATAAAAGCAAATGCGGAGAGACAATAAATGAAATTGTAATGAAATACAGAAAGGATCACTGGAGCTGCTCCTCACAGGAGGATAGCAAAGTTTACAGCAGACACCAGATACCCACCTCTTCGTCCTGGATGCCAGCCAAACACCAAGAGACAAGATTCTTCCTTTCTGCCTTCAGAGTGTTACCTAGGACAGGTGTCTGGCAAATCCCCCAAGTGAGGCTCAGTCAGACTTAACTGGAGCAGTCACACTGACACTTTCCAGTGGTTCAGAAGCAGTACTCCACAACATCACAGCGAGCGTTTGGAACAGTGTTTCAGAGGCCACAAATCTACAGCATGCCTTGCTTGCCTGGATTTAGATGTTGATAAACACAAGGCTCTGGCATACCACCAGTTCATCAGCATTTCAGCGGACACATACGATGTCCGGTCCTTCAGCCAAACTTGTCTGTAGTGTCCCCAGTCACTCATCAGATCTCTTCTCCAGACCCTTCCCCAGCTTTGTTGCCCTCCTCCGCACTCACTCCAGCCCCTCAATGTCTCTCTTGTACTGAGGCGCCCAAAACTGGATGCAGTACTCAAGGTGTGGGCTTACTGGTGCTGAGTAGAGGAGGACAATCACCTCCTTCCTTCTGCTGGTCACACAGAAGCCAGGATTCTGTTGGCCTTCTTGGCCACCTGGGCATACTGCTAGCTCTTATTGGGTTGCTTGGCAATTAGAACCCCCCAGTCTTTTTCAGCCAGACTGCTTTCCAGCCACCCTGCCCCGGGCCTGTAGTGCTGCAGGGGGTTATTGGGACCACAGTGCAGGACCTGACATTTGGCTCTACCAAAATGCACGCAGCTAGCCTTGGCCCATCGATCCAGTCTGTCTACCTGTACCTGGTATGCAGTGCACATATCCTAAAAGACATACATGCACTGCAGGTAATGACAACAGCAGCAGAATGTCAGCCCGATGGGATGCTGGCAGGAGCATCACACTTCATGTAAACTCAGGGCTGTATTTTTTAATTCAGGAAAATGACCACAGTCTGACTGGCCTTTCAGTTCCAGAAGGACACAGAGCTGCTGGAGGGGGTCCAGCGTAGGGCAACAAAGATGATGAAGGAAGGAGAGCAGCTCCCTGATGAGGAAAGGCTGAGGGAGCTGGGGCTCTTGAGCTTGGAAAAGAGGAGGCTGAGGGGGGACCTCATTCATGTCTATAAAGATGTGAGGGGTGGGTGTCAGGAGGATGGAGCCAGGCTCTTCTCAAGGGCATCTGGTGACAGGACAAGGGGCACTGGGTGCCAGCTGGAACAAAGGAGGTTCCCTATCAATATCATCAGGAACTTCTTCCCAGGGAGGGTACTGGAGCATTGGACCAGGCTGCCCAGGGGGGTTGTGGAGTCTCCTTCTCTGCAGACGTTCCAGCCCTGCCTGGCTGTGTTCCTGTGTGACTTGGTCTGGGTGATCCTGCTGTGGCAGGGGGTTGCACTGGATGATCTTTCAAGCCCTAATGATTCTATGCTTCTATGACATGTGTTCTGGGAGAGTTTTTGGAGGCATTGCACAAAAGCAATGCAGTCCATAGACAGTAGTGCTGTGTAGGGCTCCCCTCAGGTACACAACTAATTCTGAGGTAGCTGTCTCCATGTCTCAACAATAGCAAGGACAGGCAGCAAAGACAGAGCAGCTATTTGCACACATTCTTCTTCCCACAAAGTCTCTCTATGCTTTCTATTGCCAAACAGTTCTCGTCCTAATTACAGGATCAGAACTTCCCAGCTACGTCTCCTGAGAAATCCCTGGGTGATGTCACTGGAAGTAAACACTCAGTGTGGAACTTCATCAGTTCTCATCCTCATGAAATCACATTTTGGGGAAAAGTGATTATGTGATATTCACAAACGAGAGGCAAGCGTCTGGTACTGTTAGCGTGGACTGCAATCAGCTTAATGTGTGGGAAGAGAGCCAAGGCAACCATCTTTTCATTAACAGCTTTTAAGATTGAGTTGTTTCAGACTGAACCGATGTCAAAGGTGGTTTCCTGCACAGCCGAATGAGTCAGGTGAGGTTTTTCAATGCATTGTTGTTACGTAAATGGAGATTTTATTGTCCTCTTTCTTGGAACAGGCAGAGCTGCCATGAAGGTAGATGGCTACAGGATGGTTAGGTAAATTTTCACCCTAAATTGAACTGTGAATTGAATTATAGAGGCCCAAGAGATCTGTATAATTAAACAGGTTCAGATGATAGGCTCAAACTTAAAAGTAGAAACTACTGGTGAGAGCATCTTAAAGATGAATGACTCTAGGCACAGCAAACTATTTCACTTTCATTTCACTTTGAGATGAAAAGACATTAGGTAAAACAGTTCATTTTCAGCTCGGGTCCATGAGCAGACATCACATAAAATTTGCATTGGTTCAGGTTAGAGGATGGCCAGTTGAGCTAGGATTTATTTGCATTTGTGAGCCCCTTTTGAAAACACTTCTGATCCAAAAGTCCCTTGAGAAGCCAAAGAAATGACATTCTTATAGAACGGGAATATATTTGCATTGTTAGATTCATAGATTCCTAGAATGGTTTGGGTTGGAAGGGACCTTAAAGATCATCCAGTTCCAACCCCTCTGCCATGAGCAGGGATACCCCCCACTAGACCGGGGTGCTCAAGGCCGCAGCCAGTCTGGCCCTCAACACTGCCAGGGAGATGGGGGCAGCCACAACCTCCCTGGGTAACCTGTGCCAGTGTCTCAGCACCCTCATTCTGAAGAACTTCCTCCTGACATCCAGTCTAATCCTCCCCTCTTCCAGCCTGAAACCATTCCCCCTGCTCCTACCACTCCCAGCCCTTGGAAACAGCCCCTCCCCAGCTCTCCTGTAGCCCCCTTCAGGAACTGGAAGGCTCTAAAAGATCTTCTTGGAGTCTCCTCTTCTCCAGGCTGAACAGCCCCAACTCTCTCAACCTGTCCCTGCAGGAGAGGTGCTCCAGCCCTCCCCTCATCCTTGTGGCCCTCTTCTGGACACGTTCCCACAGCTCAATATCTTTCCAGTTTGATTTTGCTTCTCTTGAAGGCAGAAAGAAAATGACTGGTTTTTATTTTGTCTGGTGTACAAAGAATTCCAGGCTTTAAGAATGAAATCAGTCCTTGATCTGTTTTTTTATTCTTAGTGTTGAGATTCAACCCAAGCTTAAAGAACAAACAGAAAATGTAGAGTATCTGTCTTGTCACTGTGAAACAATTTTGTAGTTTCATGAATTTTCATGAAGTTCTACTGAACAGGCAGAGAAGATCACTCCTAGAGCATCTTTGAAGACTTCTCTGCTCTTGTTTTACGTTACCATGAATTTATTCAAAAGGCACTGTGCTTATCAAGTTAGGAACTGCATTTACATAGGATTTTAACAGAGTCTCACCAAAATATCTGCCCTGGTGACTAAATGAATCGGCTGTGAAATGTCATTGAATTCACAGCCTTTGGGTGACGTGGCTGAATTTGGCACAGCACTTTTCTGCAATAGTAGTAGAGCACCCGTGGAGCACAGTTTAGAAACAGAAGATATCACCAGAGTTGTGAATTCCACAGCACTTTTAGAGAACTGAACCTCAGAAAAACTCGGATGATGAAGCTGCAAAGGTTAACAGCTGACTTGCTTCCCTGAGTCTCCCTGTTGAGTTGGTGGAGAGAGGAAACATTTCTAGGGTAGAATCACAGAATGAAGGGTATGGAAGGGACCTCTGGACATCACCTAGTCTAACCCCTCTGCTAAAGTGGGTTCATCAGAGATGATGAGGGAAGTAGAGCAGCTCCCTGATGAGGAAAGGCTGAGGGAGCTGGAGCTCTTGAGCTGGGAGAAGAGGAGGCTGAGGGGGGACCTCATTCATGTTTCTAAATCTGTGAGGGGTGGGTGTCAGGAGGATGGAGCCAGGCTCTGCTCAAGGGCATCTAGGGATAGGACAAGGGGCACTGGGTGCCAGCTGGAACAGAGGAGGTTCCCTCTCAATCTCAGCAGGACCTTCTTCCCAGGGAGGGTCCCAGAGCACTGGCACAGGCTGCCCAGGGTTTAGCAGTACAACAGCACCTTTCACCGTGGGGCCCTTCAGCGTGATGGGGAGGTTGGAAACACGACAAAGACTTAAAACGATAAACAAATAAACGTATGTTCTCACTCAATCCATTATTTACATCTCCTCTGTCCCTTCCTAAACATTTCCAGTAGAAAGTTATGACTAACAACTGTGTCCTTTTCAGATAAATCCTTTCTCTGGGTGCATCATTAAAGGATCTGTTGCTGTCAGAGCTGGTGAAACTGTAATTACAGTGAGTGCAATAAATAAAAGCATAATGGCTCCGCTGCATAAATAACAGCTCATTATCCCAGTTTTATTGGTGTTTGGTTTGCTGAGCCGATAACTCCTCCTGCACACCCAGAGAAACTCTTGTGAGCTGAACAATCCAGGTTGTTCAGCAGGTTAAGTGAAAGAAATAAAGGAAAAGCTTTTGCAGGAGAAAGGACATTGGATGTCACACTGGGAGCCTTGACACTGCTCTGTGTAGTGAGTACTGGAGGGTAGCTCCAGCTTGATCCTCAGTGCTCTGCCCCTCCAGACCTTGACATCCTAGCTTCTCCGTGATCCTTTCCACGTCTCTATTTGCTGAGTCTTCCTCTTCCAGTGTCTTGAAAACTTCTTCCTGCTTTGGTACCTTCAAATGAGATTATTAAGATTACAATGTTAGCTTGAAACCTGTCAGCCTCCTCAGGGCTCTTCATTTTCACCTCCCAGCTGAGGCTGAGCTGTTAGCTCTTGTCTTTGTGCTGTTGTACAGGTTGACAAGCACTAAACCAATAACTAGCAATAAAACCAATAGCAAAGCCAATAATGTGGTTGGAAAGGTGTGAGGGTGAGCTCTGTAATATGGTTGGAAGGGTGTGAGGGTATGCTCTTCTCATGCCTCCCACTCACCCTGCTCTCCAGAGCCAGAAAGACTTAGCCTGCCATGTAAGGCAGACAACAACTGTGTTCTGTGTTTTGGTCACACTGCCCTCATGGCATTGAATCAGCCCAGAGATCACTCTATCACTTGAATGATAGCAACAAATGAAGCAACAAACCTGCTCTCGTTGGAAAGCTGCAGCATTTGAGCAAGGAAGAGCTGTGAAATCCTGATCCTCCATCAGACATGTGCTTGGACAATCAGAACTGGTGATCATACAGGCTGCTTCTGACATCCTGAGTTCATGCTGAGCGCTTCTTGCGCGCTGCAAACACACCCACAGAAAGCCACAGGACTGCTCACACCAACAGGGAGGCAAAACTGGTTTCCAGATGATTATTCATTACTCATTCAGGCAAATGTTTGTCCGACAGGGACATGTCGTTCAGCTCATCACAAATGCAAAGCACTGAGCAGTAACAGATCTATCTTCAGGCTAGATATATAATCAAATTGCCTCGCAGCATAGCGAGTTATCGCGTGTCACCTGAGCTCCAGTAACAGCCCGTGCCTGCGCTTCTTCCCTGTGGTGAACGGAGCACTCAGCCTTTGCCATGAGCCAGAAGTGCCTGTGAATGTTTTCCCCAGCTCAGCCAAGCACGGCAACCCAGCAGCTGCAGTGCTTCTGAGGCTGAGCCACCTGCCCACAGAAGGTTTTAGCCTCCTCACCAAGGGTGCTTAAGCTCTCACAGGTCAGGCACTGGTCCTCACGATGCCAGAATCTCCTTTGGCAGCTGTCACTTTCCTAGAGTTTGTGCCTTTCCTTCTCCTCTCTCAGTGCTCGTGACTAATCTGAGTCTTCAACAGTGCTCTGACTTTAGCTCCATGGCTCTAGTTTTCCCTGACCTTCTATGTTTTGCACTGAGGAGGTGCCAGCTCTTCCTCAGCACGAAACAGCTGGGTTTCATACATTGCATTCATTTGCTTCCCAAGCGGTTGCATTTGCTGAAATGACTTAAATCCCCTCTGTATGACCCTCATTTAGGGCTTTCAGGAAGAGCTGCTGAAATGCTTTTCTGAACTCAGTGTTCATCCTTTAGTGTATGCTCCCGTGTGAACAGAGCCGCTGCATAAACAGGCACCGTCGGTGTTTGATTGGGAGGTTGATCCATGAGGTGGCTCCAAACCTATTTGTTACTCAGAACAGTTGTGTTACCACGTGTCTTGGTGAGTTTTCCACTAAAGGCTGTGAAGGATAGGGCAGACAAAACATAAACCCTATTACAGTCTATTTTGGAGCTAGAAACCCTGTTTTGTGAGAGTCTGGACTGTGTCTGGGAAGTCCAGGAGCACACAGCAAATAATACATAAAGAATAAGGAGTAGGCTGCAGGAACTTGTGTATTCCTGAAAGTGAAAGCAGTCCTGGGCAATTGCTGTGCTTCACAGCCTGTTTGTCTACAGCTCTGTTTCAAGCAGAAATTAATCACAGAATCATTGAGGCTGGAAAAGCCCTCTGAGCTCATCCAGTCCAGCCCAGGACCTAACATCACCCCATCAGCCAGACCAGGGCACCAAGGGCCACAGCCAGGCTGTCCTTCAACACCTCCAGACACAGGGACTCCTCCACTGCCCTGGGCAGTCCAGTCCAGGCTCTGAGCACCCTTTCCCTAAGGAAGGGCTTCCTAACATCCAACCTAACCCTCCCCTGGTGCACTTCAACTCCTGCCCTCTCATCCTATCACTAGTTGCCTGAGAAGAGCCTGAGCCCTCCCTTCAGGAATTGTAGAGAGGGAGAAAGGCCCTCCTGAGTCTCCTCTTCTCCATCCTAAACAAACCTAGCTCCCTCAGCCACTCCTCATCAGACTTAACTTACAGTCCCTTCCCCAGCCTCATTGCTCCGCCGGACCCATTCCAGCCCCTCAATCTCTTTCTTGAAGTGAAGGGCTGCCCCCAGTACTTGAGATGAGATCCCCCCAGTGCCCAGTAGAGGAGGAAAATTACGTCCCCAGTCCTGCTGGTGACGTGCTTTCAAAATACACAGGCACTGCATTATTTTTTAGACAGCACCTAGAGTTCAATGTTCTTTACTTTTTTAAAAATTAAAGAATGTTACTTCTGTTATCACTAAAGATAAAAAAAAGAGCTTATTTAACTGCTATTACATGGTTCCATTACTATGTTTTGAATAGTGCATTACCCGAAATTGGTTTAAACTTTAGAGCCACATCTATATTAAATTCATTATCTGAGCAGATTCAAAGAGTGCTGGCAGTGCGCAGAGATAAACAGAACTAATTGAACACATACAGCCTCGTGAAATAGGTTGGCAAGCAGCTACCCAGTGGAAAACATGGCTTGACTTTGTTAATCTGCAATAGAACCGCCCCTCTGGGACCTGGATGCTCTGGTACAGTAGCACAGGGATCGTGTTTTGTGGGAGTTCGCATGGCTGAGCACATCCATAGCTTCCTAGATTCCTGGAATGGTTGAGGTTGGGTGGGACCTTAAAGATCATCCAGTTCCAACCCTCCTGCCACAAGCAGGGACACCCCCACTAGACCAGGGTGCTCAAGGCCCCAGCCAATCTGGCCTTGAACACTGCCAGGGAGGGGGCAGCCACAACCTCCCTGGGCAACCTGTGCCAGTGTCTCAGCACCCTCATTGGGAAGAACTTCCTCCTCACTTGCAGTCTCAACCTCCCCTCTTCCAGCTGGAAACCATTCCTCCCGCTCCTACCACTCCAAGCCCTTGCAAACAACCCCTCCCCAGCTTTCCTGTAGCCCCCTTCAGGGACTGGAAGGCTGCTCTGAGATCTCCCTGGAGCCTCCTCTTCTCCAGGCTGAACAGCCCCAACTCTCCCAGCCTGTCCCCATAGGAGAGGTGCTCCAGCCCTCCCCTCATCCTCGTGGCCCTCCTCTGGACACCTTCCAACAGCTCAATTCCCTATCCCTGTGCTGGGGGCTCCAGAACTGGACGCAGTAAAACACACCTGAGTAAAAATACGAAGCAGACCTCAGGCATTCTGTGTAAAGAGTTTGTGTTTCTTACTCTGAAATTATTTGGCAACTGATTAAAATTCTCCTTAAATGCATTTACGTTCAGATTGCTGTCTTAATGGAGGGGACTGCAGGAGAGTGAGGTGACATAAGCTCAGGGACTAGCAATCAACTCAGGAAATCTCGTGCAGGCTGGCAGTGAGTGAAAAAGACAAACAAACCATTCCTCTCTTTTCTGCAGAAACACTCGTGGAGGGGATACGTTGCAAGGAAAAGCTACCCAGACTCAACAGCAGCAGGAGACCCCTTCCTGAGTCCCTCCGGGATGAACCAGCAGTCCACACTGGCATCGGTGAAGTCGAGCAGCAGTAGGTTCTAAAAATGATGCTTTATTAAATAATTGCAGAATCATTTCTAAAAGGGATGATATTTGAACAGAGCATTAAAAATGCCTCTTCTCTTGCTGAAGTCCCCTGAAAATTACCCCGTTTCAACTCATTACTCTAGACTACTATTAGCATCATACATTTCTGTCTGAAATACGCTTTGCCTTTATTTTTAACTGAAATGATATGTAGAACTAGGTATTTTTAGTATCAAGACTCTACACTCCTTCTTACTAGACTCATAGTCCTTTTTTCCTTACTCACTTCTTGATTCCAGGAAAGTGTGGTCCTTCCCTGAGAGCATGGTATTTGTTCCTCTCACTGATAAGGGTGAATGTGCTCTTCTTAAGGGTGACAAGTGTCTACTCAAAACCAATCTCTGTGTTAGAGATGCTCCTCAGCTCCAGGCAACTTCCTGGAGGAACCTGCCTCAGAAACCACTAGCACTGGGGCAGTTTTGTCTGAGGGCCAGCAAGGGTCTTTTCCTATTGCAGTGGAAGCTGGAGGAGCACTTTTTAGGTGTCGTTTACATTTTTAGCCTGATGTTTCCTCTCCTGGACTTTTAAACACATCCAGGGCTGCTGCTTCAACCACCTCCCTGGACAGCCTGTTCCAGAGAATGCTGAACCTTTCACTAGAGAGGTTTTCCCTCATGCCCAACCTGAACTTCCCCTGGTGCAGCTTGAGGTCATTTCCTCTTGTCCTATGCTTGTTACTTGTCAGAAGAGACCAATACAGCCTCCTTTCAGGTAGCTGTAGACATCTATAAGGTCTCTCTTCAGCCTCCTTTTCTTCAGACTAGATCGCCCCATTGTGGCTTCCTGTAGAAAGATTGGCCATCACGTCCAGCAGCCCAGCAGCCTGTCCTGACTAATAGATATCTGGGTGATTTTATTCCTTCCTGTGAGACAACCAGGCTGGCCAGGAGGATGAGAGAGTGGCAAGATAGACTGGGACAGCTTCAGCTGTTTGGTTTTCCCAATTGTCCTTTACAGAAATGGCCTCAGGACTATACAATGTGGATGTTTCTCTTCCTGACTAGCAACAGGGCACAGGATTCCTCACCTCCTCCCCAGGGGCATCTACTGAGTGTGCAGTCTCACTTCCAACCTTCACCAGCCCTTCCCATTGCATCACCATGCCAGACTTGTCCCCCTGAGTCCAGCCACTGGAACAAGTGGCTGTACAGCTTCTTTTCCCATGGGTTTACAGGGCTGGGGCTACTTCTCCAGGCCAGTCTGCAGCCCAGCAGTTCCTCTCCCGGAGCACATTGCTCGTTACAGCTGCCAGGAAACTGCCAGTTGCTAATGGGCAGGCAGTGGGACCACTGGGAACAGAGCTGTCATTAAGGCAGCACTCGCTGACTTGCAGCCTCAAAAGAACAGCCTGAGCACTGCATATTCTCCAGACTCCACAGGCAGAGTGTTCTTTTGCTGTAGCCCTTCTTTTCCCTCCCACACTCAGACGGTTTGCTCTGCCAGCTGCTTGCTCTGCCCTTGGGGTCCTGTAGGCTGAGGTCACCCCTGTCACCCAGACCTATGAACTCATACAGTGGGAGGTAAATAATACCTGTCCTAACCCTTGGCTTTGAATAACATGGAAACAATGCCTGCTCCTCATGCCTGCCTGCTAGCAGTTCTTTGGCAAAGCTGCAATCACGGGTTAAGATGAGAGAGGATCACTCATAACAATCAGCAATGCTTCCCTTTACATCAGAAGGAGCTTCTCCCCAGGGAGGGTCCCGGAGCACTGGAACAGGCTGCCCAGGGGGTTTGTGGAGTCTCCTTCTCTGGAGACTGTGTTCCTGTGTGACTCAGTCTGGATGATCCTGCTGTGGCAGGGAGATTGGACTGGATGATCTTTCCAGGTCCCTTCCGATCCCTAATGATTGTAGGATTCTATGGAGAAGAGGCATGGGAGAAAGAACAAGGCAGGGCAGGGGTGAATTATCATTCCAGTTGATATCCTTCTCATGCCTCACAGAGTGCAGTAATGACACAGTAAGGTGCAGCTCCCTTCTGAAGCTGCGGCCTCACGAGGAGATGTCATATCTGGGATAGCCTGATGAGCTTGATACGACTGAACGGTGCCAATAGATAAAATCTATTGTGAGAAGATTTCAAATCCTCAGCACAGCAAGGAAACGCTTGATGAAATCTCAGCACATTCCTCAGTAACAGCTCAGCCTGTCAATGCATGCAGAATGAGGCTGCATTCATGGAATCTTAGAATCAGAAGGATTCTAAGGAGAAGGAGACTCCACAACCCTCCCTGGGCAGCCTGTTCCAATGGGATCTCGGGCATCAGACCTAAGTTTGAGCCCTGTGATACAGGAAAAACATGGGCCACTTGGAGAAAGCCCAGCGGGTCTGTCACAGGGTCCAGAAACCATACTTGTAAAGAAAGATTCAGACTGAAGAACTGAAGAAAGAGAGGAACTGTGATACCAAACACAGTCCAAATTCCAAGGAGACCCCCAACAGAAGGGTAACAATAACCTGCAGGACTGGCATGGTGCAGGTGAAGTGGAGGGAAAAGGAAGGACCAAGAAGCCCTGAAAGTTCCCGCAACATTTTCATAGAATGAAAGAATCCTTAGGGATCGGAAGGGACCTCAAAAGGTCATCCAGTCCAATCCCCCTGCCACAGCAGGATCACCCAGACCAAGTGGCACAGGAACACAGCCAGGCGGGTCTGGAACGTCTGCAGAGAAGGAGACTCCACAACCCCCCTGGGCAGCCTGTTCCAGTGGTCCAGTACCCTCCCTGGGGAGAAGTTCCTGCTGATACTGATAGGGAACCTCCTCTGTTCCAGTGCCCCTTGTGCTGTCACCAGATGACCTTGAGCAGAGCCTGGCTCCATCCTCCTGACACCCACCCCTCACATATTTGTAGACATTAATGAGGTGATCCTTCAGCCTCCTTTTCTCCAAGCTCAAGAGCCCCAGCTCCCTCAGCCTTTCCTCAGCAGGGAGCTGCTCTACTTCCTTCCTCATCTTCTAAGGTTGCACTAAGGTGGAGCATGCCAAAGGGCAAAACATCTGCCTGTCTACAGAGCAGATGGCCTGAATGCAGCAGCAAACCCTGGCCACATGTGAGACAGCAGACCCTGACGTGTGGGACAAGGACATGAAACAACAACACAGGAAAGATGACAGCAGACCCATAGCTGGGGACACCACCTGCAGTCTCAAAGCAGCTAAGTCTGTGTTCTCTGGCAGGGAGCTGACACACAGGATTCTCCTGAAAAAGCACAGATACGGGGCGGAGCATTTCCATCCTTGCTGCATCCCGCTGTTTCTGCTGTCACCTCTATTCTTCTATCATCAAACCTGATGCTGATACCACTGCAGCAATCACAACCATTACCTTTCTCTGAAAGCTGCCTTCATTATCCAGAGTTGAGGATTCTTGGAGACAAACATTCCCAGGCAGCAGCAATCAGCTTGGCAGAGGTAAATAAACTACTGGGTCTGTTTTGATTCTTGTAGATCAAGGCTGATGCTAATGAGGAGGCAGAAGCATCTCTGTAGTTTACTCCGTGTTTATTCATTGCTGAAGGAGTTGGGCCCTTCTTCTGTGGTGTCTGCTCACTCGCTTCCCTGAGGAGAAAGGAAATCAAGGCTCTCCCTATGCCATGGGGGCCCTCTCAATAGTGAGCTGAAGGGGTTGCTGATTGCAGCTTCCAGACACTGTGGCCCACACCCAGATGCCAAGGTGGACAGATTCCTGTAGACCTCTCTGCACTGGCACCATTCAATCTGTAAGATAAAACATACAGAGTCCTGGGGACTTTTGCCTGTCCTCACTGGGCCACCAGGAACCACCGCCTGGAAACCTCCATGGAAGGGATAAAAGAACAAAGCCTGAAGGGGTAGTGATCGCTTGTCTAAGCGCTGCTGCTCCAGGTACTTGATGCAAAGACTTCAGCAAACAAATCAAGCCCTCTGTTTTTCATTTCTCAGGACTTCTGCAGACTTACTCATGGGATGGCAGACATACGGGCCAGGGAGAGAAGCCAGCTAGCTAGTTGAGAAAGCATGAGATGGGCTACTGAACGAAGTACCAGGACAAAGAGAATGTGCAGCATTCAGGAAGATCAGGAACTGATCCACTGGCTCCTGCAGGGAGAGGACACAGGAACAGATGTGATGATGGAGGCAGCTGGATGCTTCCCTGTGGTTTCCATCTGCATATGCTGGAGTCTGCTTCCCTTCCACCGCCTCACTCTGTGTCTCCCAGTGGTTTGCAGTATGTGTTTCTACTCATTATTTTCTGGCACCTCTCTCATCTACCATCCTCCGTGTCCTCCGTGATGCGGCTTTCCTTTGTTTCAGCAGCTCTTCTCATTTTTTATGCCAGCTCTGTTCCCTGTCTGTTCCTGCATTAATTCATCTTGTTGGCTGGCCGCTACGTAAAATATTGTGGGAACAGGATGTTCCTTTGATGCATAATTAAGGATAGAGGGTGAACAGCTGATCTTCTGGCATTTTCACCGGGAAGAAAGAAGAAAAAAGCCCCTTCCATTGTCTCTTGTAGATGAAAATTGCACTGGACAGAAGCCAGGTGATGCAGTGACTCCGAGTATTCCCTGTTCTTCTCAGGCTGGGATATGGATCGTTCTCAAAGTCAGCCGGCACTGGGAGTTTCACTGTTCCCTCCAAGTGGAGACATCAAGAGGCATGAGCAAGGACAGAAGTCAGTCTGCTTGGGTAAGAGTCTTCAGTGAAAAAGGATGCACAGGCCCACTGCAGACACCTGGCTTCTTGGGGAGTTTCATCTCCTTCTCCAACCAAACCCACAGCCTCCAGGGGTTCCTGCTGTAGGGACAGGGAGGTGCACGCACACACATTTACTACTAGCATGAACTTTGAGAAGGATGTGTGGACAGCACGGAGCAACCAGCTGAATGAGAGCTCTCAGGACTAGGCAAAACCAAACGAGCAACCTGGCTCTACAGCTGGAAAAGAGGGTTGAAGAGCTGGACCAGCGAAGTCTGAGCAGCAGCAGTCTGGAAAATATTGAGACACTCGGGATGTTCTCAGGTTATTAAACAGAGGTTAAGCGCTATTTGCATCACGAGCTTATCTCACCCACCCAGAAAAGGGATGCTTGAAATAAATGGCTGGTTTTAGCCTAATTACAGTCAGACAGAAAATAAAGATGGACAAATTTACTACAAAGAGGAGCTGAGCACTAGATCACCTTACTAGTGTTGATGGCAGCTGCTCCAGGACCAGACTTTCCAAGAAGGCATTCAGTTTCTTTCTCAGTGCTGCCAAATACTTCAAACAAGGATCCATGTAGGATTGTCCTTCAGCCTGTGCTGAGCAGCACGACAGGCGAGATGATCACAGTGATCCTTTCAGGCTTTGTACCCTACCACACACACTTAATGAAAGCTGACTCTGAGGCTGCCTGACACTGGGCTGTGGGTGGTGGATGTGTCCTTACGGTGCACACGAGATGTGTTTGTTTCTCAGTAGATGGGATCTGAATCAGAAACATTCTGCCTCAAACTTCATAAGGCTGAGGAGCAGACTGAAAGCCCACGCAGGGGCGAGCACAGAAAACACAGAGGAGGCACAAGCGCCGTGGACCCACTACTCAGGTGCCTGCTCAAGTGGGGCAGTGAGGGCTCCCCTGCTCACTGCGCTTGGCACTGGAGCCAACCCAGCATCTCAGATCCTTGCAGATGGAAGCCATGCTACAGGTCACCAGCGCTGCTTTGCACCAACATCATGTGAGCAACCTGTTCAACTAGACGAGTGAACAAAAAGCAACCACTAAAGGCTGAGAGATAAATCAGGCTGTACTCTTTATCAGAGCATTCACACTCTTCACGGTGTTTCCCCCTGATTTGTGAAGTTGTCAAACACTCTGTTCAATGGGGGTATTAGGAAGCAGAGATACTCCCTTCCACCTTTACAGAGCAGGGGAAACAGCGTTACGCCAGAGTAGGGTAGATTCACATTGGATATTAGAAGGAAACACTTTACAGTGAGGCTGCTGAGACCCTGGCACAGGTTGCCCAGGGAGGTTGTGGCTGCCCCCTCCCTGGCAGTGTTCAAGGCCAGATTGGCTAGGGCCTGGAGCACCCTGGTCTAGTGGGGGTTGTCCCTGCTCATGGCAGGGGGGACTCTATGATCTTTAAGGTCCCTTCCAACCTGAACCATTCCATATTTCGACGATTCTGTGTACTAGTCCTGAGGGACACAAGCAATTGTCATAATCCATCCCATAGCTGGCAGTTCATCTGTTGTGAAAATGTTGGAGTAGGCTGATTTTATGCTGCGTAATGTATTCGACCTTTCACTCAGACGAACTTGAAACTATTCCGCTGATCCTAAGTAAATCCTGCAATGAGCACTAAATACCCTGGGTTATTGATTTATGGCTTTATGGCCCCATATATAACGCTGGAACGCTGCTCGATAGGTTAAGCACTCTCTTTGCTTAATTAATATTTGCTGCAGCCAGTAACCCGAAGGCATCTTGGTAAAATAAAGAAACCAACCTAGAAATATGCAGCCTGTAAGCTTTTGGAGCCGAGAAGGTATTTACACTTCCTTTTCAGCCTGCATTGCTGTTCCATCATATCCTGAGATGCATACAGTAAGCGTTTGGCTTCAGATTGGTCAGAGAACTTGAACGGTACACAACGTCCTCAGCTTCTGTCACCTGAGTATGATGGGATGCTTAGTCATAAGTACATGCCCGTGACTGGTGCCATCCCCTCTTTGTCCTTCACCTTCAGGCAGCTCCATGTCGCCTGCCCATGGTCCAGGCTTGTCATGCTGTATCTAGCCGTGTGCATGCTGCCAAAGCTGCAGCATCAGGCTTTGGTTTCAGGGGTGAAGAGCAGAGGGATTTTGTCCTGTAGCTAAACACACACCCGGGCTTGCTTTAACTTCCTAAAGATTGTGGCTTCAACCCTGTAGCTCTTTCTCACCCACACTGACTGTCACACAGACACCAAGCCTCGTTATCCACACCCGTGCTATACTCACCAATCCTAGCACTGGCAGACAGCGTTGCTGTATGGTGATGCCCTAGAATATGAGGCACGGGTGATTCTAGGAGAGTGTCCAATAGATGACTGCAGGACAGCTGTTCTTGCATCACCTACTCCAAGTAGGTAAGCTATTTAGACTTGTCATCTCAGACACCGTGTGCTCTTGCAGCAGCAGCTGAGGCAGAGCAATTACAACAGGGAGCTACTGTTGGTTACTGTGGGTGTCAACCCATCATGCACACCCTGAGAGCGCAGCACTGTGACAGATGGTTGTAGAGCAAGATACTCCAGTAGTAGCCTTGCTGACCTTCTAACTCTCTTCTTACAGCTGGATGTAGTGTTTGATACGACACCAACTGCTCATCGCATTGTGGGCGATCAGCTGCGTGAGTGGGACTAGAGCAGCCCTGGAATTAGGGTCTTCTTGCTCAGAGGAGCGAAATTCTGGGGCTTGTCATTTTCCCATCACATAGCAAGAATATAAGAGACATTCTGGTCTGGTTCTGGATCTCAAGAAGCCCATCTTGAGCTCGGCAGAGGGAAGTTCCCTTGGCAGCATGGAGCTGGAAGGGCTGCGCTGGCAACAGAGATTTGTAAGTGAAGGGTGAAATGGCTCTGCCTTCTGAACAGAAGGGGGTGGTCAGGAAAACAGAAAATGTTAAGAAGGGCACAGAGCCACAGAGATGATGAAGGGAGGGGAGCATCTCCCTGATGAGGAAAGGCTGAGGGAGCTGGTGCTCTTGAGCTGGGAAAAAAGGAGCCTGAGGGGAGACCCCATGACTGTTGATCAAGATGGAAAGGGTGGGGGTCAGGAGGAAGGAGCCAGGCTCTGCTCAGGGGCACCCAATGCTAGGACAGTGGGCACCGGGTGTCAGCTGGAACAGGGGAGGTTCCACAGCAAGAGGAGAAGAAGCTTCTTCCTGGGGAGAGTGACAGCCCTGGAAAGGGCTGCCCAGGGCGGTTGTGGAGTCTCCTTCACTGCAGACATTTGAAACCCACCTGGACTGTTCCTGTGTGACTGGACCTAGGGGATCCTGCTGTGGCAGAGGGTTTGGACTGGATGATCTTTGGAGATCCCTTCCAATCCCTAACAGTCTGTGAAATGATCAACAGTGCCTTCGTAGCATCACAGTAAGGCAAAGGCAAGTGAGGATCCTGCTGGAATATGAATGGATTCAGAGCTAGCTAGGTAGATGGGTAAGTAAACACTAATCTCTGTATTCTGTGTTTTCCTGATGCGGTGTAGACCCCTGTGACACATTCACTGGCTCAGCTTTTAAAGCAAACTTCTGCTGGGCACACCGCTCTGAGTGCTCCTACGGTTGTGTCAGACTCTAACCAAGCAAGGTGGCTCAAACTATCGTATGAAAACCTGTGGACCCTGCCACCCGGCGATGCTCTGTATGGGACTGGAATCTGCCTAGCTTGAGAACATGAGGAGTTTTCCTCCCTCGAGGACTCACTTGCTGATGTTTTATTGGGGTGAAGAAAAACACTGCCTGGCAACGAGTAGGAAAGGCAGAGATTGGAATGGCTTTACCATCAGCCTCCTCCAGCCTGCAGCCAGGACAAGAGCCTGCTGAAGGTACCAAACGAGCTCACTGCTGGAACCTGGGACTTTGTTCATTGCTTTTCCTCCTTCTTATCCTCTCTCCTTTCTCCTCTTCCCCTGCCCCTCCTCACTGCTTCTCTCTCTCTCTCTCTCTCTTCTTGTTCTCAGCTCCCCCCATCTCTTCTGAGCTCAGCTTTGTTAGCTACAGTGATTCTTGTACCCTCTGAGTCCAATATTGGGTAGTTTTGATGATTTTCTGTGATGTTGGAGTTCAAAATTTAATGGTTACAGTAAAACTTTGATCTTTATGTGGACCTGTGGTGTAAGCATCCTTAATTCAACCCCAAGTGAATCTGTGAACCTGGATCACTCCTTTAGCTTAAGATCAGGATGTGACAGGGTGTTCAACTACTTGTTAGTAGTTAGATTGGTACATTATAGAGTCCTTAGGGATTGGAAGGGATCTCGAAAGATCATCCAGTCCAATCCCCCTGCCACAGCAGGATCACCCAGACCCAGTGGCCCAGGAACACAGCCAGGCAGGTCTGGAATGTCTCCAGAGAAGGAAACTCCACAGACCCCCTGGGCAGCCTGGTCCAGTGCTCCGGGACCCTCCCTGGGAAGAAGGTCCTGCTGATATTGAGATGGAACCTCCTCTGTTCCAGCTGGCACCCAGTGCCCCTTGTCCTAGCACCAGATGACACTGAGAATACAGAGATTTGTGCCAGCAGCTGCACTATGTAAAATAATTGCTTGTGGGTGAATTACGGAGATCAATTTACAAGTGGGAATTCCTCAGGGAATATAGAGGAGACTCCAATGTTGTTCACTTTGAACTCAAGCATATACTCTGTGTATATGTGGCAGAGGCACTTACATCACCTGTCAGCATGGAAACACAATCGCAGAGGTATTTCTCCACAGGCAATGCTGAACTTCATGCTCTCTCTCGGGCACAGGGATGAAACAGGAGATTCCCATCTGCCTCAGCATTCAGGTGAGGGGGGAGATGGAATCACTTGCCTTAGGTGCTGCTCACAATTCACAGCGTTCCCCTTCCTTTCTGAGGTCTGTCTTCATACCAGAGAGGGAACTAGTTCCTCCAGAAGTAATGTCTTAACCCACTGCTCACCAGTTCCCCACAAGTGCTGTACCTCTTGTTCATGAGGCAATTACAGCTACACAAGAAACTCTGTGTTGAAAAGATCCCTCCTGTGTTGCCATGGATATGGTGACCTGCTTCTAAACTCCTTTCTTGCCCCCCCTCTCCCCAGTACATGATCTCTGCAATGATCTCCACATTTCGATCCTCACTCAATATGGTTTCTAAACAGATTACTCTTCTCCTTGTACCTTGCGGTCACCAAACTGCCCTTCAGCACAGTAGCAGCATCCTGGCTGGTATCAGTAGTATTGTGGCCAGCAGGAGTGGAGAAGTGATCGCCCCCCTGTACTCAGCTCTGGTGAGGCCACACCTTGAGTACTGGGTGCAGTTTTGGGCACCACAGTACAAGAGAGACATCGAGGGGCTGGAGCAGGACCTAAGAAGGGCAGTAAGGTTGGTGACTGGTCTGGGAGAGCAAACCTTCTGAGGAGCAGCTGAGGGAGCTGGGGCTGGTTAGTCTGAAGGAAGCTGAGAGGAGGGTGTAGAGAGTTGAGAGTTGGTCTCTTCTCACAAGTAACAAGTGACAGGACAAGAGGAAACGGCCTCAGGTTGCACCAAGAGAGGTTTAGGTTGGACATTAGGAAAACCCTCTTCACTGAAAGGCTCATCAGGCCTTGGAACAGGCTGCCAGGGAGGGGGTTGAATCTTCATCTCATGATGCATTTCACAGTCATGGAGATCTGGAGCCTCGGGACAGGGTTTAGTGGTGGCCTTGCTGCACTGAGGTTGTGGTTGGACTCAAAAGATCTTACAGGTCTTTTTCAACCTAAACAATTCTACGATCCATCTTCTGCCGATGCCGTCCTCACTGAAAAGGAAAGGAGCACCGCGAGCTGATGTGGCTGTGCAGTTTGTTGCTTGTCTCTTACTTCTTTGAGAGAAACTTCGTGCCACAAGAGCAAAGCTGAAATAGATGAGGAGAAAATAATTAACTTGCAGTAATTTCTCACGTACAAGCTCGAGAGAGCCAGCACTTGGTCGGTGAGAAACCCATCCACGTTAACTCTGCAACTGTGCTGGTTCACGTGGTGTAGGAAAGCGGTGCATTTTGAGAACCCAGATTCAGGTGAGACAATGATGCTGAACGAGAAGCATCTACTGAAGAGTCGTCGTGTGGGAGGATTATTTCTATCTGTTTGCTGACTGCGATACAAGTACCCACAGACCTCCCTCACAGACCTCTCCTTGGCCTCAAAATGTCATGCTAAGAACACCCTTCTCCCTCTGCTATTTATTCTTGAGAGTCTCCCTTCTGTGACGACACCTCCCTTCAGCATGAGACATCTGTGGGTGGATCCGAAGGTCGAGTGCACTCGCATTAGTGTCAGAGTGGCCAGACAACAGCAAAGTCACATTCACATCTCCCTCCGCTCTGCAGCAGCGCTGCTTGGAACGCTCTGCTCTGCTCTCACTCCAGTTACGCTCCGGCTTTACAATGCGCTACAGCCACAGTGGCTGCATTCCTGCGGGGTGAAGCAGGGAGAGAAGGTAAACTGGGTTTGTAATGCCTCTGCCAGCAAGAGAACGGATGAAAGGGGTATAAGCTTTGGTGGCCTAACCATTGCCACCCGTTGCCACTGGGCAACAAGGCAGAGCTACCCAGCTTGGGAGGGGTTTAGAGAACCAGTTGTGTGAGGAGAAGCTGAGGGAACTGGGCAGGTCCATTTCTCTCCTAACTCCATCTGAACCACCTGCAAAACCCAGACACCTTTCGTCAGGTGCCTTCCTGACAGGGTACCTGCTGCAGCACGCCCAGCAGTGTCCTTGACGACGTTCACTTGATCCATCCTCTGGCCAGGACCGAGCTGCAGCCCTGTGTCTCCCTCCATTCCCAGGAGAGGATCAAAGCTCTGGAAGAGGAAGCAGCCTTCCTGTTGAAGCAGTGCAGCAAAGCTTAGAGTGAGGAGAAAAGAGGTTGTGTGATTCCAGAAAAGCACTATTGCTCCAGAAAACGAATGACACGTGCTCTTCACTCGCAGCAGTCACCACCAGCAGTACGCACATCACGGCACAGAACCAGACACACAGAGCAGTCCTTTCTCTCCTTGGTCAAGAAGGTGCCACTGCTCATGAGCCGCTGGGTCTCTCATTAGCTGCTAGAGGAAGAGGTTTATTCTTCCTTCTTTGCAGCTGCACAGCACTGAAAGTATGTGCCTATAAATATTGGGTAATTGAATCTTCCTCTGTGTACTGTCTCCTGCCGGTGGCACTGCCTTGTCTCTCAGCCACATATCTTTCAGCACTTGCTGCCACGATTCCACATTAAAACCTCCGCCAGCTGCTGGAATGTGCAGAGACATCAGCGGCTCCTTCCAGCAACAGCACTAGTGAAATAATGAAGTGTCAGGGTGTGCTGCTGCGCGTCTCCATCCTTTGTGGAAATGCTCTGCAGGACCGGAGCGGCCTCACTTCGTCCTCCGTTCAGCCTTTGGAGGGGTAAGGTGCAGAGAGAGACAGGGCAGGTTTTAAGTAGCACCCTGGCTCCTGGCTTTGGCTCACCTCGCTCCGATCAGGGCTTTTCTCAAAGGAGGTAGAGGGCAACCTTTTAGTGAAAGGCACGCTGAACGGATCCCGCTCTGCTGACAGCCCTCCTGTCAGAAGACAGACAGGGACCACCCGTGGAAAACATAAACCTGAGAGTACTGCTGGGAGGCTCAAAGATGAAAACACACAGTACTTTTGGTATCGGCTGCCAACTCTTAACTGCAGAAGTTAATCAAGTAAAATGAGGATGCTGCTTCCTTAATTTGCTCGTGAGGAGGAACTGCAGTGCAGGGCACAGCCAGCACTACACAGTTTTCATAGAAGGCAAAACCAGAAGGGTTGTCTCCTTAGGAAGGTAACGGGGTAGCATGAAGAGCTCAGGAAAGAGGCATTGTTGAAAGAAGGACTGTAGTGAGCGTGGCGAGAACCTCATACAGCATCTCATCACTGCCAGCACGAGGTGCTTCAGAGAGAGCTGCGAGAGCCCTTAAAATGACTTGAATCAAGCTGATAGTGAGGATGAACTTGGCTTAGTGCAGGAGTCTATCCAGGTACACCTGTTTGTGAGCAGCCAGCCATGCTACAGAGATGGGTAGATGGGTGAGAGCAGCTGGTAGCTCAGAGCACCTCTGGAACTTGCTAGAACAACACTTGTTTGACCCTTCCTGGGTTGGACTGAGCTCAGCTCGACTGATCGGCTCTGGTTTAATTTGCTGGAAAATGGCAAAGGAGCTCAGATTTGGTCCAAGCCAGGATTTCACAGGGTTGAAAGGGTTCTCAGTCCCTAGTGGGTCGGGAGTACCAGAATTCCCCCAAGGAAGCAGGATTCATTTCACCTCACTGTACGTGCCGGACCATTAATCATCACCACACAAATAAGCTATCCTGGACTCTCTTCAGCCTCAGTGGAGAGAAATGGGCACCTCCAGAAGGCAACTCATTTCATCTTCACAGAGATGCCTAAGATTGATGAGATGAGTTGCCTTCTGGAGATGCCCATTTCTCTCCATTACCGATACAGAGAGCCCTAGGTGACGAGCTTGCGTTCAGATGATTAACTTACGATGTCAAGAGCTCAAGGCAGATGAATCCCACATGCAGTACATTAGCATTCGAGCAGTCAGCCTCACAGACACAAGGGAAGGGATTACAGAGGACACTGCTGACAGCCACTCTGGCGGTGGCTTCTAGCTCTGCAGAAATGCTCCTGGTGACCAGTGACTTTCTAGGAAAGAAGCAAAAACCTGAGTGCAAAAACAGCACCACCAGAGCAGGACACAGGGATGTCAGTACAGTAAAGGTGGAGGAGAGGAAGAAATACATGCAAATATCTGAGTACTTGTGCAGTTCTGGGCCCCTCAGTTTTAGAAGGACACAGAGCTGCTGGAGGGTGTCCAGCGTAGAGCAGTGAAGAGGATGAAGGAAGGAGAGCAGCTTCCTGATGAGGAAAGGCTGAAGGAGCTGGGGCTCTTGAGATGGGAGAAGAGGAGGCTGAGGGGGGACCTCATTGATCTCTGTAATGATGTGAGAAGTGGATGTCAGGAGGATGGAGCCAGGCTCTGCTCAAGGGCATCTGGTGATAGGACAAGGGGCACTGGGCGCCAGCTGGAACAGAGGAGGTTCCCTCTCAATCTCAGCAGGACCTTCTTCCCAGGGGGGGGCCCTGAGCACTGGACCAGGCTGCCCAGGGGGGTTGTGGAGTCTCCCTCTCTGGAGACGTTCCAGACCCGCCTGGATGTGTTCCTGTGTGACCTGGTCTGGGTGATCCTGCTGTGGCAGGGGGATTGGACTGGATGATCTTTCTAAGGTCCCTTCCGATCCCTAAGGATTCTGTGATTCTATGAGTATGGCCAGTCACAGCTGATTGACCCCAAAACAAAGTAAGGCAGACTGTGAGAAGCCCACAAAGAGATGGTCTCACACTGCCTTACCTCTCGCACCTGCTGCTCTGCCATGGTAGACAGCTGTTCACAGGGCAGACTGAGAGATGCACACGTACATGCCTCAGTACACATGACTGAAAGGCATGTTGTTTCTTTCATGGCAAGACATTCGTCAGTATCTGAAACAACTCAACCCGCTCTGCATCACAGAATCCTCGTGGCTAGGAAGGACCTCCAGCATCATCAAGTCCAGCCTTCATACCAACAGTTCTCTAACCCCTAGACCATGGCTTCAAGTGCTCTAGCTACTCGGTTTTTAAACCCCTTCAGGGATGGGGACTCCACCACC
The DNA here is from genome assembly GCA_013397515.1 of Upupa epops. NCBI lineage: Eukaryota > Metazoa > Chordata > Aves > Bucerotiformes > Upupidae > Upupa > Upupa epops. The sequence goes on from VZRI01002720.1 coordinate 73,992, forward strand.
TCCCTGGGCAGCCTGTGCCAGCGCCCAACCACCCTGTCAGTGAAGAACTTCTTAAGATCCAATCTAACCCTCCCCTGATGCAGCGTGAGGCCGTTTCTTTCATCCTACCATTAGTCAGTCCATCTACAAACACACTCAGCAAATCATAGACCGTGTCCGAGGAGCTCTGCTGGGGTGCTGTAAGAGTTATGGTCCAGTTATGGTGACACCTCCCTACTACTCAAGCTGACTACTCGTCCCCAACACCGCGCTGTGGGAATGACAAGTTGTTGGGAGCTGGGGAGATAAGAGACCAAATTCTTAACCCACCTCTCTTGAGCACCAGCCCGGTGCCATGATTACTGACTAATCCTGCCTCTGTAGTCTGTCACAAGCAGTTTTTGGCAGTCGTTTCAGCTCCTATCACAGTCACATGAAATTAATTTAATTATTAAAAAAATATCTAAAGAATAATGGGATTTAATTGACTTAATGTGAAGCTTTCTGGGCTGTCACTCCATCCAGCCTCCAACCAGCTTCATTCAGCTGTGAGTGACTGATGTTGGTGCTTTTCATTAAGAGCCCATTGTCTCCATTTAAATCCTCCCTTCTGTGCTTAATATTTCCACCGTGTGCCTTTGGTTTTTCAAATCCCTGTGCTCATGGTCAAATGCTCCGGACAGGGGCTTTCAGTCACAACCACCCCAGGCACTGCTACAGGCTGGGGGATGAGGGGCTTGAAAGCTGCCCAGCACAACAGGACCTGGGGGTGCTGGGAGACAGCCGGCTTCATAGGAGCCAGCAGGGTGCCCAGGTGGCCAAGAAGGCCAGCAGCACCCTGGCCTGGATCAGGAACAGCGTGGGCAGCAGGAGAGGGAAAGGTCTTGTATCCTTGGACTCAGCCCTTGTGAGGCCTCCTCCTGAGTCCTGTGTTCAGTTCTGGGTCCCTCATGATAGCAAAGACCTGGAGATGCTGGAATGGGTCCAGAGCAGAGCTACCCAGCTCAGGAGGGGTTGAGAGAACCAGTCCTGTGAGGAGAGGCTGAGGAAGCTGGGCAGGGTGAGTTTGGAGAAGAGGAGGCTGAGGGGGGACCTCACTGCCCTCTACAGCTCCCTGAAGGGAGGTTATGGAGAGGGGCTGTTGGCCTCTTCTCCTTGGTGCCTGCTGACAGAGCCAGGGGCACTGCTCTGCAGTTGAGGCAGGGGAGGGTTAGATTGGAAGAAATTCTTTGCAGAAAGAGTGGGGGGCAGAGCCTTCCCAGGGAGGTGGTGGAGTCCCCCTGCCTGGAGGTGTTGAAGAACCCTGTAGCCATGGTGCTTCACGCCCTGCTCGAGTGGCAGCAGGGAGGGGGTCAGGCTGTGTCTGTCAGTCTCTCAGGGACTGAGGGGTTTTGTTGGGGTGGGGATGGTTGGACTGGGGGAGCTGGGAGCTCCTTTCCAACCAGGATTACTCTGTGATTCTCCAGGAGTATGTGATGAAAACAGTCAGCTCCTGCTCCTGGAAGTTTGTTACAGCAGTAACTGCAGTATTTGAAGGGAGGATGGATGAGATGCAGAGTCACTGCCTGGGACACAAGCCAGAACGGAGTAAGACAGCAGGTGGTTTGTTTCAGTCATGCACACATGGCTAAATAAATACTACATCGTAGAGTTTGCATTTGTCCGACCATCACAACGGCCCCCCTTACAGCCGGCACTGTATGAACAGCCTTCCCACCTCCTCTATCCCACCCCCCTCTCCAAAAGTAAGAGCTGTCAGAAACCCTACAGAAAGTCCAAGACAGGCATTCTTTCCAGCTCTGATGGTCATTAAAACCTCTTGTGAATCTCATTCTTCCCTTGTTCAAAATCCGAGGAGGGTAAGCAGCCAAGTATTGGAACAGGAGTACTGGAGTCCCTGTCCCTGGGGGGGGCAGAAAACAAGTAGATGCAGCACTAGGAAAGATGGCTGAGCGGGCATGGTGCCACTGGGTTGATGGTTGGACTTGATGACCTTGGAGGTCTCCCCCAACCTTAATGATTCAGTGATTAATGAGGTTCAGATAGTTTTGCTTTTCTTGGTCTAGTCCCTCTTCCACTCTCAGACCACCGAGCTCTCCAGCAGTCTTGGTCTCATTTCACCAGAGACCACCAGTTCAGAGCCCTTTGCTCTCCCTGTTCCTTCAGTAAAGCAGGAGAGGTAAGAACAGAGATTTAGTGGAGGGATTTTGAAATGAGCAACACTCCTCACTGGAACAGAGGTCTCTACAGATGTGTAAACCAACAGGATTTCTCATGAGAGGCAACTTAGACAACACCGAGGTTCTTCTACTCCCTGCCTCTGGTTTGTCTTGCATCCTGTGCATCCATCCTTCCTCAGAAAAGAATCCCCTGTGGCATTCTTATCCAAACAGCTCGATGGGATTCTGGGATTCTGTGACGTGCGGGGAAGCTGCCGCCCGATTTGTTTTGGCAGAAAAGAGAGCATCCAAGTTGTGCTTGACGTGGGACACGTGGCTAGTAGAAACGATGCCATTCTTGGAGTGAAAAGCTACTTGATTCTGTGTAATGGGCGGCATCTAGACCATGTGGTAGTTCTGTATGGTATATGAGATGTTCCAGACCCGCCTGGCTGTGTTCCTGTGCGACTAGGTGATGCTGCTGTGGCAGGGGGATCGGACTGGATGATCTTTCAAGGTCCCTTCCCATCCCTAAGGATTCTATGATTCCACTCTGTTCAGGGCTGAACGGAGTCACTTCCACTCCTCTGCCTTCAGCCGGTGGGGATGCAGTGTATCCATCACAAACCAAGCTCGCCTGATGGCGACCAAGAGCTCATCTCCAGCCCTGGGGAGCTTAGGGACAGGACAGGCAGCGAGGTCAGGACA
>VZRI01002722.1:0-10460 GCA_013397515.1 Upupa epops
TGGCCATGTGGCAAGAACACAATTGCAGCAGCAGCAAAGCAGCATGGACCTCCCCCCCTCCTTCAGGGTCTCATGCTTTCAAGGCTTTTCTTCTTTAAGTCCTGCTTCGCTGTGCAGGCGGGGGAAGGGCTTTCTGCTGGCACACCATGGTCCAGAGCCATCCATTCCAGCACAGCATGAAGCCAGAGCCACCTGGCAGCAGACAGGACATGCTGCCACCAGAGCCTGCTGCCACCGGAGCCTGTCTCTGGGTGTGTTTGTGGCATTCCAAACCTGGCAAATGGGGCACATCTGACCTTCTGACTCCCTCCTGTTGCCAAATCTTAGACACTCTCAACCTCTCAGGACACCACAGGCATAGCCAAAACCTCTGTAAGCCTTTGCCATGTCTCTGCCCATGGGCAGATGGGCCTAGAACTAGATGATCTTTAAGTTCCCTTTGAACACAAACAATTCTATGATTCTATGATCCTGGGAGCATTAGCACCAGTTTTCCCATCATCAATTGCAGCCCCAGCAGGGACTGGTGTTTCTTTTTATCTCTAGATGTCTAGTGTCTCTTCTTGCCCCTATCTCCTAGACAGGGCAGGCTTCCACCATGCAGGACACAGATGTTTCTCAGCATCCCATTATGCCTTTTTGCTTTCCCTCACAGCTGCTGCCTTCCTTACTAAGCAAAGCCTTTCACAGTGGCAGAAGGAGACTATTTTGCCTTAATGCCATCATTAAGGACCTGGCAGAGGTGCTCGGTCATGCACTACCAAGGAAGGGTGTGGAGTCTGTCCTGTGGGCTTGGCCTAAATGCAGATCTCTCCGTGCACAGGACACATGATTGTTTTCTCTTACATGCCACGTCTCTCCTGTAGACCTCACAAACTGCTGTGTGTAACAGAATCCAATTGTTTCCTAGGAGTCTGGGGTAGAAAACACCAAAGGAAAGTGCCTTGGAGAACTACTCTCCCAAATGTGGACACATTACAAAGCAGTCAGTGTTCATTTACGATGAGAATTGAATTAACTTCTACTATAAGAAGTAGGATGCTGTGAAGCAGATTCTGTTGGACACATGGGAGATGTCACTGATGGCAAGGTAAAGGCTGACAGTTGTATGAAGTGTATTTGATGTGCAATCTGTGATGGCCAAGGACCCATACCAGTGGGTGAAAGACAGGTGTGCAAAATGGAGCATCCTCATCTGACCTCATGGTTCCAAAAAAAAGCTACTAACCTTGTACAGAGCAGTAAGGGATCAGTTTGGGTACCTGAACACCAATACACCACAGTAGGTACTGGGTCCCCTAGGCCCTCTGCATATGGACTCTTGATCTCACATCAGGACTCCATTATGACAGAAGGACCCAGCTATTCTCTGTGATTCAGATGTACTCCTGTCCAGATGCTGAAATTCCCAAATTCCAGGTGCTGTATCCATACCCTTAGAGCTGTGTCTTGATCCTGTCCATGTTAGCCTGTCAGCCCCTGTTGCTCCTCTGCTGCTCTGGGCTTTTCATGACATTCTTCTTGTTCCTTTGTTTCTGTTTTGTCTGAGCTTTCCGCATGTGAATGTTTGAGCTTATTTATCTGTTTGAACTGAAAAACCTCACAAGCTCCAGCAAAATGCTAATAAGAAGCATTAACTGCAGCTAATTGAGCTGCTTCTATGATCCTCCATAATTATCTCCTGGAATGGCACCTATCCTGAGAAAGGCTAAGAAAGGGAGAATGGCTGCCAGAGATAATCAGATACAAGATCTGGGAAAAGCATTTAATTTTCTTACCCAAATTAACATTTTTTTTGATTGATTGCCTCACTAAATATTTGCTGTTGAGAGCAAACTAAGGTGGTGCTGGTGGGGACTGCAAAGGGAACGATGGGCACACAATTATTTACAGACTTGCTTGGCTAGCTGAGTGTGTGCTAGGAATGTAAAGAGAGCTGTCGCTGGGAATCTCATCAGAGATTTTTCATTGGGAGTAAAAAGCAAGCAATGACAAGGGGTATTGTTCTCCTGAGTCAAAATGCTGCAACTTGCCCAATGATAAACTGAGCTGTCACCAGGGCTTGATTATCGCATCCAGAGCACGCCTTCCCCCAGTCTTTTCCCAAACTCAGTAAGTTTGCAGACAAGGAGCACATACTGGGTTGGCACAGACCTTTGAGCTCAGCAGGTGCAATTGCTTGCAGTACCTTGAGAAATCACCATTAATAAATGCACTAGCTATGTCCTAACCTAGGTGTTTTACCAGTGCAGCCCTTAGTTCGGCTGGATGTACTGCATGCTCAGCATGTGTAACAGACTCCTGGCTGCATGGCTGCACTGTCAACACCTAGCTTGTCCTGATCACTCATTAATTTCTGTGATTTACAGAGGTAGAGACAGCTCATTAGAATTAAAGCCAGATTTATAAGTTGGGCAGAGGGGATGCAAATTGTCACAATGTTTTATGAGTGTGACCCAGGAGCACTGTAGTCACAAGCTGTACAATAGGGTCACAAGTGAAGCAAAATCCATATTTTCTTCAAAATGAGAGAAAATTCATCATCAGCAGCTGTTGGTAAGCTCTAAAATACAGATTGCTGCTTAGGAAGCTAAATTCATAATGAAAAGCTGTACAGTCAAACAGTGGTGTGGATGGTTTTATACACAGATACATCTCAGTTATCTAAAAGCTGCCTATCCCTAGGTTGGCCAAGCACTCTGAGGACACTCTGAACAGCTGATGGAGTAGGTAGTTCTGATGTCTCAGTGCTTGAACTCCGTAGCAGAGTAGGTTAGCTGGAGGACCTGCACCCCTCTACTTCTCCACTACTCTACAATCTTGCTGTAGGAAAACTTTGCTGTAACATCCTCTACGGTCTTGTGACACCTTTATTTTATTGTCCCAAACTTCCTTCTCTTTGTTTGCCTTGGACAATTTTTTTCGTGCTTTACTACAGGCTCTCAAAAACAGCTTTGCGATGAAAGAGAAACATAGAGTAACAGTGGCACCATGTGGGCACACACGGGAAGAGAACAACGGAACACAGTGTAGGGGGATACTAAGGAATAAATGTGACTTGCCTTAAAGCTGTTTATAGTCAGAGAATTCCACAATAGGATCCAGTACTGGTGGAAGTCCAGCCCTGAACAGGAGGTTGGCTTTTGGACCTCCAAAGACTTTTTCTCCAAAAAGGGGAGTTCAGCCTCTGCTACTAAGTATTCCGTACAGAGATCCTTCCCACCAGTGGCAGAAAGAACAGAGCCCCCGTTATGTGGGGACCTGGTGGAGAGACCATGTGAACTCTTGGAACTGCTCATCCATGCATAAGTCCTGGCAGGAAATCTCATTCTGCAAACCAGCCACAAGTGCTTTTGGAGACTTGTGACTATCCCCTTTCCAGTCTCTTTAGCTTCAATATTTAAATATAACAACTTTCTCCTGAGGTTGGTGTCCTCCAGAATAACTTTGTGTGCTAGTCCTGGAATCCCAACTTCTCTCTGGATGAGAGGTGAAACCAATCCTGCTGTTCCTCTTCAGCATCGGCAGGATTGTGCCTATTTCTGCTAGCCAGATAAATGCCCAGGGCTTGTTGCAGCTTCCTAGAGATCCTCATATCCACTGCTGTTCTGCAGCAATGAGTTTCACAGGTGAAACCCATGTGAAGAGTCTGCAGTGGCGTTGCCAGCACTACTAATATGTCTCCCTGTCGCTGTGTCCATCCTCAGAAATTTGCTGAATTTGCTGAATCGTGTCAGAAAAATCTGTAGTTCATCACTTTTATAAACAACCTGGTAAAAATGATCATCAGGTAATTTGCATGTGAGAGGAGTGATATGGACAGACTTGTGACTGAGAAACCTATTGAGTCTACAGAGATACTTATTTCATATAAACTTTACTCTTTGCTTTTCGATGTCCTGAGATGTAATGAAAATTGAATCTTCCTGATGTTCTGTTGACAAATTATTTATTATGTCTTGGTCTTAGTGAGCATTTCTGACTATATCTTTGCTGATAGTGCATGGTATACATCCTCTGGTATAACAGCATCATGCAGAGCTGCACCTTTCTGGTTAATAGGAAAAAAAAATCTCCTTTCTATTAGAAATAGAAGCCTTTCTGTAACCATCTTGTTTTAACTGATAGAGACGTGTGAGGCCAGATCTGGAATACCATGTCCAATCTGCGCTCTCTAGTTGAAAAAGGACAAGAAGCTACTGGAAAGAGTCCAGCACAGAGCCGCTTGGATGGAGGTGAGGCTGAGAGAGCTGGGGCTGTTCAGCCTGGAGAGGAAGAGACTGCAGGGGTACCTGATCAATGCTGATCAATAGCTAAAGGGCCAGTGCCAGGAGCATGGGACCAGACTGTTCTTGGTGGTGACCAGCAACAAGACAAGGGGAACTAGATCTAAACATAAGGAAAAACTTGTTCATGGTGAGGGTCCCAGAGAGGTTGCAAAGTCTCCTGCTTTAGGGACATTCTAAACCTGCCTGAACTGTTCCTGTGGGATGTTCTCTCAAAGATCCTGCTCTGCCAGGGGCATTGGACTAAATCGATTATATCCAGAGAGCCTTTCCAACTCCCACCAGTCTCTGATTCTGTGATGCACCTTTAATTTCTGTGAGGCCTCCAAATGAAAGGAACATCTATGTGAGGAGGTGGAGGAAGAACAGGACTCCAAGAGCTGTAGAGGCAGAGGAACTTTTTACAGACAGACTTGAGCGCTGTAGTGAGGGCTGTGGCGTTGAGACATGGCCACTATGTCCTTCCCACCTAGGGAGAGCTCCGTGGTGCCAGATTCTGTTGGGTCTGCAGAGACAGTTTGGTCCTGCTGTCAGACCAGAACTTCACAGAGACCCTCCTTTTACCGTCTTTTTGTGTGACATACCTCTCACTTTTAATTATTTTTTTCTCGAGAGTGTCGCGTATGTAATTTGCCTGTTGGAGCCCGGCATTTATCCCGCCTCCCTGTTGAGCATCCGCCGTTTTCATCGCGTGGTGGAATCGCTCAGCCCCTTCCATGTCCTCCAGCTTCCACCTCCTCCACTCTCTGGCCGTGTCCCCGCCGGGACCTGCACTTTCCACATTCACTTGTTTTGTCTTGATTACTTTTCCCTTCCAGTGGAGGGGAATACAAAGCCCCACCAAGACCTCACACTGAGCTTCCCGAGTAGCTAACGCGCTCCAAAGGGCCCCGCGGCCTCCTCCTCTCCAGCTTCTTCCCCCGCCCTATCCCGCGGAACTGGGCCCGGCCCGGCGGAAAGGGCCGGCCCGGGGGAACAAAGGGCAGAGCCGGGAGGCGGGGAAGGACCTAGGCTGAGATGGCAGAACTCGGGTGTGGGAGGCGCGGGCGGTCCCGGCCGAGGAGCAGGGGAAGGCGGAGGCCTTTGTCCGGGGCCTTTGTCTGGGGCGATTGGGGCTGGGCTGGTGGGGGAGAACCCCCGAGTTGCTGTGAGGAATCGAGCTGGCAGTCTGTCCCGGGGCAGCAGAAGCGGTTCCGTTCCTGAACAGGTGGTACAGAGCGACCGAGTGAGTGATCGAGGGCGTTTGGGCCAGTCCTATCCAGTAGCTGCAGAGGTTGAGCTTTTGTTTTTTACAGGAAAGAGATGAAACGTTGAGATTGGAAGGAGCCTGAGGGTGGAAGGGGCTTGCAGAGCTTGGGCAAGTGGCCGCCAGCTGCAGTGCTGGAACGTGCTGGTTAGTGCCATCACTCACTGGCCTGGCACAAGTGGGTATCGGTGTAAAACAGGCACTGCATCTCCATCACTATCGGTGAAGATAGCACGGGGTAAAAGGAGGTCAGGTAGCAGCTAAACAAGTCACTTACGGGATAAATTACTAATTTGTGTTTGTGCTTTTAGTGAAAATAACACAATGCTTTGTTTGAATCAGGTGGATTGGCATTCCTTGGAGGAAAGGAGATCCTCCAATTGCTTGATTGTAACATCTGACTTTGAAGGCACAGCTAGCCCCAGTCCAGCTTCAGTCAAGAAGAATGGGAGCTCATTTGAAACCCATTTGCCTTCTAGCTCCTGGGATGAGGCTGCTGGTAAACCCATGGTCATTCCTCTGAGGTTTGTGCAATTTAATACTTCTCCAGGTTTTCTATTTGCTGACAACACTGTTAATGACTTCGGAATAGGCCCTCTAAATCATATGAAAAGAGTTGGTGTTATCTTCTCCCATGAGCAACACACATGGTGCAATCACAGGCTGAGATATTTTGCCTCTTCCTTTTGCTTGATGCTTTATAACTGTTGGAAGATTTAGCAAATGGCATTTTTTAAGCACAGCCATTGTTCATCATGTGCATAGGTATTTTCTAGACTTGCATTTTCTCAGGGTACTGGTGGAATTAATACTGTGCTACACTGGCAATATTTGGGTCACCAAATAATTTATTTCAAGGATAATTGATTTATTGACTGTTTTTTTGCAGTGGAAAGGGTTTTGTCAGATTGAAGTTAAACCCCTGCCTTGTTTCCTACCACTTTTAGCTGGATTTTGCTTGTTAAGACAGCCATAAACCTTTCTAGAGCCCCAGAGCATCAGTAAAAGGAAAGCCAAATTCTTCAGCTTTGGATGAGATTTGCTGAAGTTGTTAAGTGCTGTGCCTTTTCTTGTTGGAACCATGAAACTTCACAGCCTGATTTGCATAAGTCAGTCCTCCATGAGCTGAGGAGGGAGGCAAGAATGAATAAAATTGCCAAAGGATTGGACTCTTTTGTGTGTTATAAGTACATTGTGGTGCCCCAGCTTAACATGTGGAGGACACAGATGGGCAGGAAAGCAGGGATTGTATATGTGATAGTATAATAATATAGACCAGTCAAATTTTTTGTGGGGTGGATGAATCTGTTACTTACAATAATGGGTATGTGCTTGTCCCGTGCAGCTGATACACACTTATGGTCTATGGTGCAACAATCTTCACTGGTTTAAACTGATACCCTGTACAGGCGGTGGTGGGTTTTGCCCTAGATTCTGTGTGGTTGCAGCTCCGGCTGTGGTTTATACACCTGATTTTATTGAAGGATAAGTAATCTGTTGTATCATTGATAAGGAGTGTTCTCAGCCAGTAAAAGCTGTCTTGGATTGGATCTGCTGGTCTCATCAGCTGTGATGTAAAAGCTCCTAGTTGCAGGTAGAGTTAATTCTTTTAAGCAAGTTGTATTGCGGTTAGCATTATACCTTTCATGTTTGTCCCTAATTAAGGACATGTTTGGGAGTAAACAATGCTCTCCAATTAATGCAGTTTAGAAATGCAAAGTGTATTTGTTCACACCAAGGAATAATATCTCAAGGCTTGATCAACTTGTCTATAGCTCAGTGGATGTAAAGGGATATTTTCAGTTATTTTGATATTATCTTGATTTATTTTTTTTTCCCTAGTGGAAGATGTACACAGAGAAACATTAGCCCTTTGTTTGACAGCTTGTTTAAAATAAACCATGATAGCTGCTTTTTCCTTTCTTTTCTCTGCTCAAACCACAGGTTTCTGCATTTTTCATCACAACAAACAGAGCGTTCTTCATTGCTGGTGTTCAGCATTACAAGCTAAATCCTTTCTAATCTTTATCTCTTTTGGCTTCCACAGTGAGGATGCTACACTGATGCCGAGGGAGATTGCAGCAATTAACTCTACTCCGGGATTTAGCTTTGCCCTCAGTCGAGCTAAAGATGCTGTGGAAGGGTTGCCAGATACGCAGATATGAATCTGCATCCAGGTTTTTGCTGCATCCCTGCTGCTGTGTGAGATACAGATCATACCCAGAATTATTGCCTGTTCTTGTGGAAGATGTGGATGCCTAGAGATGCTGATTTGCAAAGGAGATTGATCTGGGCACTGGGTTTTTGCTCTGTCTTGGTGCCTTGCTGTGAGAGTGAGATGCTGAGATATCTCCAATGATGCAGAAGCTGGGTGATTTTTCAGGTCTGGTGCTGAAGCAGCTCTCATGGTGAGGTCTCTGTGGCGCAATGGACGAGCGCGCTGGACTTCTAATCCAGAGGTTCCGGGTTCGAGTCCCGGCAGAGATGATCTCCTGGCAGGTGGCTCTTTTATTTTAAAGCACATTCCATTGTTGGTCCCAAACTGTTCCATTTATGACACCCCTGAGTGTTTCTGATGGGAAGACGATGACATTTCATGACAATTTCTCTACAGCTGATGCATGTAGTAGTGGTGTGCTCCCCATGTGGCTCATCATGTTTCCCTTTTCTCATTCCTTTTGGTATCTTCTGAATATCTACATGTTTTAACCCCACTTGTTCCTTCAGTACTGCTCATGGACCCCATGTTTGATACCTGTCTTTTCTGGTAGAAATCTGACGGCTAGGCAGTGGTTTAGAGTCTGGTATTTCCTGTCTTAAGTGTGACCATTTGTTTTCAAATGTATGGAATAAAATACATAGGCCTGGATTCTGAATTTCCATCATACAGAAATTCTTTGCAAATGCTCACATTTTTTCATGTATTTACTCAGAAGATGCTTGTTTGCTGGAAAGAACCTCCACATTCATTGGGGTGTTCATCTTCTCAAGTAGCAAATGGAGTTGTCTTTTTCTTTCACAGATGGATGTTCTAAGTTACTGCTGCCACAGCTGTCAGTTGTGATGGAGTGCTGAAGGTTGGAGAATATGGACACTTCAAAGAGAAGTTCCTATGCTGGAAGATGTCAGATGTACATTGAGCTCTGGAGAGCCAGGCTTGTGGCTTGAACCAGTGAAGCTTGTGAATAAGTATTGAAGGTGTCTTTGTATCAAGCAGATTAATTCAAATGTGGATCATTCCAGATGCTGCTGAGCTTCTAGCTTGGTTGGTGCAAGACTCAGTTGCCACCTCAATCATCATTTACTATTGATGGGGCTGATGGTGAAGAGTCCTTCTGAAGGGTAGTTTCTAGAATCCCTGTGAGTTACCACGTTAGGGTGAGAGACATAATGTCCTAGGAACACTTCTCTTCCAAGTCTGTGGTTAGGAGAATCTCTCTTACCTCTGGAATATGCCAAGGGATGCAACCTAAAACAGGACTGACATAGTGTTTTGACAATCCTATAATCCAGTTGAAGGAACACGGCCATCAGTGGGATACACGGTTTATTAACCATCTTTACATAACGCAAGGATAACATAGCATAACCAACCACCATTGAAGCAAAACAAAGTACTTTTAACCAGAAGCACCTCAACAGAAAATCCAAAGGCAGGGAGAATGTCCATAGCACCAAACAAATGCACCCCAATCTATCATAAAGAATATCCAACAGACTTGTGATGCTATTCATAAACTGGGGTCTGATCCATTCTATCCACAGTGGGTGGATAGAAAATCCACGAAAAGGGAGGGAGTCACATAATTATTGAGGTTAGAGAACACCTTCAGGATCATCCAGTCCATCCCATGACCTAACATCACCACAGGCTAGACCAGGGCACTAACTCAAGTCTTTTCTTACATGTCTCCAGGGATGGAGATTCCACCACTGCCCTGGGCAGTGCATTCCAGTGTCTGATCACCCTTTCCCTGAGGAAGTGCTTCCTGATGTCCAACCTAACCTTCACCTGGTAGAACCTCTGACCCTGCCCTCCCATCCTGGTGGTGGTTGTCTAGAAGAAGAGCNGAAAAGGGAGGGAGTCACATAATTATTGAGGTTAGAGAACACCTTCAGGATCATCCAGTCCATCCCATGACCTAACATCACCACAGGCTAGACCAGGGCACTAACTCAAGTCTTTTCTTACATGTCTCCAGGGATGGAGATTCCACCACTGCCCTGGGCAGTGCATTCCAGTGTCTGATCACCCTTTCCCTGAGGAAGTGCTTCCCGATGTCCAACCTAACCTTCACCTCTGACCCTGACCTCCCGTCCTGGTGGTGGTTGTCTAGAAGAAGAGCCTGACCCCTACCTGACTATAAGCTCCCTTTCTGGAGTTGTAGAAAGGGAGAAGGTCCCTCCTGATTCTCCTCCAGGCTAAACATCACCAGCTCCCTCAGCCTTTCCTTTCAGTCCCTTCCCCAGCCTTGTTGCTTCTCTGGCTCAGCTCCAACCCTTCAATCTCTTTCTTGAAGGGAGGGGCCCAAAACTGCCTCACCAGTGCCCAGTATAGGGGAAGTATGATGTCCCTACTCCTACTGGCCACATTATTGCTCATAAAAGTCAGGATGCCATTGGCCTTTCATGCCACCAGGGCACCTTCTTGGCTCCTGTACAGCCAGTTGTCAACCAGTAATCCCAGGTCCCTCTCTGCCAGGCAGCTCTCCAGCCCTTCATCCCCCAGTCTGTAGCTGCAGGGGGTTATTGTGCCCAAAATGTAGAACCTTGCCCTTGGTCCTGTTCAACTTCATCCCATTGACCCAGCCTGTCCAGATGTCTTTGCAGCATCCTCCTTCCCTCCCGCAGATCAGCACTTTCCCCAAACTTGGTGTCATTTTACTGAAGTGTCCTGGGTTAGGAACATTCCAAAAAATGGAAAGGCA
>VZRI01002727.1:2497-27334 GCA_013397515.1 Upupa epops
GCTGGTGGGGGGGGGTGGGGGGCGGGAACCCTTCTGCACATACCCTTGGCTGTCTGCAGTTGAACTCTGCTCACAGCTCCACATTCACAAGAACTCAACGGAAGAGGAGCGTGCCAGATTTATCCTGGAACACATTTACAGAGATGTTTTGTTTAGGAAAAGAGTCCAGATGTAACAGCCTGCAGAAAGGCAAGGCATGGGGCAAGTACAGAAAGCTTCTTAGAACTAGAGAATAGTTTGGGTTGGAAGGGACCTGTAAGGGTCAGCTAGTCCAACCCGCTGCAGGGAGCAGGATCACCTTTAACTAGACCAGGTGGCTCAGAGCCCCGTCCAGCCTGGCCTTGAGTGACCGCAGAGATGGGGCATCTACCACCTCTCCAGACAACCGTTTCTTGCTGAGTCTTGCTGTTCTGTTTTCTGCTGATTCCCCGTGTCAGACAAAGCTCCCCCCAAGTCTGTGGGAGCTCTCCTGGGGCAGACACGGGTGAGAAGCACAGGTGAACAGGCTGTTCCCATCACCCTGTTGCACACGTACTCAGTGGGTGCACTGGAGTCTTCCTGCATCCCCATGCTGCGTGGCCCTAGCCGAGACTGAGGAGCAGTGCTGGACACCCCCCGACAACAGACTGCTGTTCTCTCTTTTCACTGCTCTGAATGATGGATGCCAAAACGCCCTTGAGCTTTCATTCGCTTTACTGGGGCTCCCTCCGGTGGCCCCCGGCTGGAAGGGCTCGCCCAAGGCAGAGCTGCAGATGTTTGGCCGAAAGTGAGCTGGATAAAATCCAGGGCAATGTTTCCCACGATGGCCCTACTTGGACGTGAAGTGACCTGGGTGGGTGTCCAGAAGCCAGCAGAGCACACTACGTTCCATCTCTCTGCTGGAGTGTGAAACAAGGTCTCATGGGTTGTGCTGCCCCCATTCACCAAAGCAGGACCTCGGTGATGCCAGGGGACCCCGATGGATCATTTGGGAGGTGTGGAGACAGAGGTCTTAGGGGCACAGAGGGTGCCTGTGAGAGGAATTAGATGTAGAATCCTCTTTGGGGGAAGGAGGGATGATTTGGGAAAGGCCACCTGACCCTATACTGGCATGGGAGCGCTTAGGAAAGTGTTCATCACAGCAGCTTGTATTGTGAGGGAATCTTCTGGTGCAGATGGAGGAGCAGGATGTTTGCAGGAGGGTCCCGAGAGTGAGAGGGAACGCAACACCTCAGGAGCTCATGGAAGGGAAACAGGACCCCTTTGTCTGGTGTGGTGTGCCTGGTCAGAAGATGCGCTGGTGTGTGAGCTCTGCTTTCTGCTTGCCCTGCAGCAGCAGACAGCCTCTCTGGAAGTCAGTGAGCTGTTGCAGACCCCTCTTGCTTAAGTGAGCCAGAGCTAGGCAGGGAAGGCTGTGCTTTTACCATGGGCTTTTGCTCAGCTCCCAGGGGTACAATTTACTCTACAAAGCTGCACTGTCCAGGTATCTGTCCTGCTCATCCTGCCTTCATACAAATCATCCCTGGATGTGAGCAAGAGGTGGCGGTTGGTGCTGGTAGGACCATCCCTGTCTGGCCTGAAAGCACAGGCACAAAGTGTGGAAGGTGCACAAGCCTGCCCGTGGCCTTTGTTAGAGAGCCTTAGTTACCACAGGGAGAGGGGCAAAAGAGGAGTTACACTCTGCAAAAGCCATTGCAGTAGAAACCTGACAGCAGGCGGGTTCAGAGGGGCAGTGTGAGGCCAAACCCAAGCCCAAACGATCCCTTCTTTGTCCTTTGGAGGCCAGGTAAGCTGCCGTGGGCCCATGATGTGTGCTGAAGTCAGGCTCTGCTCTCTGCATCACACAGGTGCCTTGGAAAAATTCACCCAGAGCCAATCTGCTTGATTTCAAAGCAAAGAAGCTCTAATCCTGTGCAGATATGACTTCCCAATTATGACACGCAGCATGGCCAACGCAGATCTAATCGATCTGTTTAGTCAGTCCTGGGAAAGCACAAGCTTTGATGCCATCTAGAGAGCCGGGTTGCCTCGTGTGAATTATTCTCTTTGTTGGTTTAGCCCTTAATTTCAGGGCAGCAACTGCAACAACAGAATTCTCTGCTACCACCACAGACGAAGGAACTGATGAGGCACAGGAAAAGGGTCAGTGCCGTTAATGCTAGGCTGTGTGCTCTTACAGCACTGTCCTGCAGCTCAGTGAGACACAGAGATTCAGCAGAACTGCTTTTTTTTCAGATCAGCAACCAAGATGGGTAATATTTACAGTGCTAGCTTTAGCACCATGAGGGATCTCTAGCTGCTATAACACCAGCTCAGGAAGTAACACTAGGGGTGTGAATCTGCTGCAGGAAACCCACGCCACTCCAACCAGTTGTTGCGGTGTCCTGTGGGTGTAGCACAGCCTGCAGGGACTGTAAGAAGGGACCTACCTCCCTTCTCTGAATTAGCAAAAGACAAACTGAGTTGCCTAGGAGCCAAATTGTAGAGAAAGTTCTCACTGCTGAGCAGTCCTGCAGTAATACTAGATAACTGGATGTCAGATGTCGGGTGTTAGGGTTACTGGGTTGGTTTTAGGTTGGACTGGATGAGCTTTAAGGTCTTTTCCAGCCTCATCAGTACTGTGAGGCTGTGATACTACTATCCAGAGATTGAAAGTAACCCAACCTGACATCAACCTTCTGAAATTACATGAAAGCAACTGAATTGTCAGCCCAAGAAGAGAATGGCTGTGGGTTTTGAAAGAAGAGTGTGGAGCACTGCGGTGTGTAACCGGGTGCTCACCTCCTCCAAGTGGGTGGCAAGGGAGGCATTTCCATGAGATGGAGAGGGATTGCCATCTACCTTTGTGACAGTCAATAGAAGGGACCAGTGCCTTTGCAGTGCTCATTCTGTGTGGCTTCTCTTTGCCCTTTGTCCCTCCCAGCAAATCAGCAGCCCCAATGACCACCCTAAGGCAAGATGCAGGACACTTTAATCATGATGCCAATGCCTACAAAAGGGCCTGCTTGTTTTTATCCTCATATAAACTGCTTTCCTAAGCAGTTGTCTTCGCTGGAATGTCATGGGAATTTTGCTGTGCTGTGTTTCCAGACCAGAAGTGGTTTTAAAGTCAGCACTGCAAAAAACCGTCCTGTTTGCAATGCTCAATTGTTGAGCAGGTATACTGAGGCAGGCTCACCCACAGCTGCTCTTGGCTTATACATCCTACAAAATAGCTGGATTAACAAAGTCAAATGGTCCAGCTGGCTTTCTTCGCTCTGTTTTGATGGGTTGGGTACTGCGTGCCCAGTCCTGAGCACTCTTATGTGCCAGCTAAAGCTTGGGGAAGAGAAAAAACCAGCTGAGTTCATCTTTTCTGGAGGTTCCCCATCCTCAGTCCGTCACTGACTGCAAGCAGTTGAACACAGCGTGCCATCTCTAGCAGGGATCACTGGGTGGGAGCGGAGCAGGCTTGCAAACAGAGCTCTCTGATTAGGGGGGCCATGGAATGCCAGCACCGAGTCTCTGAGGCATTGCCCTACAGCTCTCTTTTAGCCTGCAGATGGTAGAAAGTCACCCAGCGATGAAGAGCTGACAGGCTGTGGAGAGGTCCCCTGTTGTCTCTGCCTCCTCTATGCAAAGACATGAGGCATGATGTATGCCCAGCTTGCGGGCTGGTGGAGGCTTTGGGGCAAAGATCAGGAGATGTCAGGGAAAAGAGGAGCATCTCTGGCTGTGGATGCAGCAGCCATGCTTAGAGAGGGCTCAAGCTACACAATTCAGCCCTAGATTTCATGCAGCACAGGGGCTGCAGACTAAGGGTCACATAACGTGGCTTTCCTTGGTGTCAAGCTTCTTGCCTTGGTGGTTGGAAAGGTTTAACCTTGATGGTTTGGGCCAGGGAAATGCGCTCAGCTTGAGAAGAAGGCATGCAGGGAGAAGTTAAAGCCCGTCCTTACCTTCTGGCTGTTCAGTCCTGAGAGGGGGTCATGTTAAAGTCTCCAATTATCAGAAGGGTGGGTGTCAAGAAGAAGGGGCCAGTCTCTTTTAAGCGGTGCCACATGATAGGATGAGGGGTAGTGGGTACCAGCTGGAGCACATCACCCTCAACATCAGGTGAGGGTGATGGAGCACTGGGAGAGACTGCCCAGAGACGTTGTGGAGCCTCCTTCTCTGGAGACTTTCAAAACTCGCCTGGACACTCTATGACCTGCTCTAGCTGATCCTGCTTTTGCTAGGGGGATGAGCTAGACGATCTTCAGAGGTCCCTTCCCTTTCTCTTATTCCCCCAACCTTCAGGCCATCCTCAGGGTGGGAGTCTCACTGAGAGAAAACATCCACAACAGGGCCATAAAAGCAGTCAAATCTTTATGTCCTTCAAAGGATGATGGCTTGTCTTTTGCTGAGACAGTGTGAGGAGCAAGCAGCACTTTGTCATATGTTTTTAGGTGCCCTGGGACAGGCCCAGAGAAGGACCTAATAGCATTGACAGAAGGTTTTACTCCCAGTGAATAAAACCAGGGAGTCAGAGAGAAGAGCCAGTCAAGGCTTTGGACTGAGAAAGATGCACTCAGTGGCACTAGAAGAGAGTCACTCCTGAGGCAGCTCAGTGAGGCTGTGGAGCATTCCTCCTGTCATGCAGTAGGTGGAGAAAGAACACCGAGTGTTGGGCAACATTACTTAGTGCAATTTTTAATCGTTCTCCTGCCAGAACTACTCTCCCACAGCTACAGCTACTCATAAAGTCCATTGCCTAAACCTTTGACACTAGGAGCATCCTCTCTGGGTCACTGGAAAGCTGCTCTGTGGCTGACAGGTGATTGTGTCACCCTTGCAGGTCAGAAATGTTAGGCAAAGGCTATGGTGTTTGCACGGTGTGAGTATGGATTCGTGGCCGAGGCTGGAAAACTGACTGCTGAAAATTTCCCTCCTGTTGGGGATGATGTAACACGCTTTATCCTTTAACCTTAATCATACACAGCAGAGCCACGGTCCTTGGTGTTGCATCACCTCTCTGAAATCCTAGCCAGCTGCTGTGCCTGAGTGTAACCCTTTCCTGTGGGCTAACAGTCCAGGCAATGTGATGCTCTTCAGCTCCATTACCCCTTAACTTCTCCCTAGTCCCTGGCCTGTGTGATCTGTTCACCTTGCAGTATTACAGTAAAAGTCATGGGGGTTGCTGGTTTGTGCTGACCCCTTCTCCTCCGGTGATGCGAAGCAGCCCTAGCCCTGAGAACTGCTGAGGAGTGGGCCCTGGCGGTGTTGCTGTGTGCAAACAGTGATGCACACAGAGCTGCTATCAGCGTTTTCCTCACCAGCCTCTCATGCTAATCTTTTTTGCTGCTAACCTCCACCAACCTCTCGCTAATGCTCATCCTCCTGGGTGCACGCAAACCCAGCGAGAGGATTTGGGAGCAGCTTAAACAAACGTTACATTAGGGTCCTTCTCTGCCCAGTGGTGCTTTTTTTTCTAAGGTTCCCATCACTGAGCTACTGTAAAAATAAATTCTCCAAGTCACCAGGCAGCTGCCACCCTATCAGACTTGTCTGGCAGCTGGGCATAAGGGCTGGGGATTGTTATCCCATGGAGAGCCAGACGTTTCCCTCTCAGGCTGCTAGATGTACAGCGTGGATCCCTCTGAGCCAGAGGCAGTCTGTGATTGTTTTGAGTTTCTATTCAGCTCAAGTGGGTTTTCAGATCCTGTGGCCCTGCACAGGTCCTTCTGAGCCCAGTGGAGATGCAGAGATGTTTACCCCTAGGGCTGCATGTTAAAGGACACACGCTCCCTGACAAGTAATATCTGGATGCTGTTTGTACAGTGCAATTGTGGCAGTTACCTAGGTGAACTGAACATAACCTAGTTACACAGGTAGCCAGTGTACACGTAGAACCTGCTGGAAAGCTGTGTTGGTCTCAGCTTCTGTCGTACCAACGGCTCCCTTCATGCCTCTCGCTCTCTAACCTGACTCAATAATATAACTTGTCTGCCCAAACACTTTCTTCAGCCTCCCTTTTGTGTCCTCTGTTGCCTTCTTACCCTGTCTTCACTGAGCCAACTCCCTTCATGCTGACAAACAGCTCAGTTCCATTCCCAGTGCCAGGTTACAGCTGAGCACTAGACAACTGCTGCAGCATCACCTGCAATTAGACAGGATTTTGAGGCTTTCTTGGCTGGTTTAACAATTCGTGTGATGACAGCTGTCCAAACCCTGCTCAGACAGTGAGAGCAGGCTCAGGCCATGACTCTGTGGTTCGCTGGGGGATTACCAAGCAGCTGCAGGGTTTGCAGAGCTGCTTGTCCTGATAAGACTGTCCTCCTTCCATGGTACCATTTCTTCTTTTCCTAATCTTCCTGCAGTGCTCCTGCAGACCTCCTTTTGCTCCTGCATCTCCTTCCCCACTATATTACAGAATCACAGGATTACTGAGGCTGGAAAAGCCCTCTGAGCTCATCCAGCCCAGCCCATGACCTGACATCACCCCATCAGCCAGACCAGGGCACTAAGGGCCACAGCCAGTCTTTTCTGGAACACCTCCAGGGATGGGGACTCCAGCACCTACCTGGGCAGTCCATTCCAGTGTCTGACCACCCTTTCCATGAGGAAGGGCTTCCTAACATCCAACCTAACCCTCCCCTGGTGCAGCTTCAGGCCCTGCCCTCTCATCCTATCACTAGTTGCCTGGAAGAAGAACCCAACCCTCACCTGGCTACAACCTCCCTTCAGGTAGTCAGAGAGGACACTGCCTGTTCAATTTTCCTCTGTCCCTGGATGAGCAGATAAAGCCATATTTCTTCCTAAGTTTTCCTGCAGTCTCTTTTCATCCTTGCCAGACACTTCTAGTCTCATCTGTTTCCCAAGCCCTCCACACTGCTCGTTTGCCCAGTGAATTCCCTATGACAACCCCTCTCCTCCCTGCATGCCATACTTTCCCAGCGCAGAGGCTGGGTATCAACTGGCTGGAGAAAAATCTGTACAGGCTTGCTCTGCTCTGTGCTCTAGGGTGATCCATGTGGTGCAGGAGTGCAGGAATGCAGGAACGGAGGAATGCTCATCTTGACCACGCAGAAATAGCTAACATCTGAATGGCCAGGAGCACTGGAAGAGAAGGAAGAGAAAAGAAAAATAAATCAAAGACTGTGTATGACAAGTTTGGATTGTGTTTTTAAAGAGATATTGTTTTGAAGAGATATCTATCTATCTATCTATCTATCTATCTATCTATCTATCTATCTATCTATCTCTTTATCTATCTATCTATCTATCTATCTGTTTGGTAGAGGTTCATTCCAAAACTCTTTTCCTCTGAAAAACAGTCAAGGTTTTCACTTCTGGAGCAGTTCTATCACTGATGATTTGTTTTAGATGAGTAAACATCACGTTACAAAACACCCCTCCACTCTGAAATTCCCTGGTCTGAAAAAATGGGTGATATTTCCAGGGCAAAGGCAGTATCCTGTAGGAAGAGGGCCCATGGGAAACTCCCGGAGATGAGATTTGGTTGCAAGGCAGAGGGACTCTCAGCCGCAAGCTCTATGGAGTTGCAAAGGGAGTGCAAAGGGCTCAAGTTTTACCTCTGCCTTTGTGGGTAAGAAGTCATTTTACTGGCTCCCAGTCGCCACGATGATACTTACCTCCTCTGGAAAGTGCTCTGACATCTACAGATGGGAAGAAACATCATTGCTTAGCAGCTGTACATTTCCAAACATCCTCCTGTTCCAGTTCTCCTGCTCTCTGGGCGCACTAGATGCTCTGTTCTCATCTCCCACTGTCTGGGAGTGCTTCTGCAGGCTGGGAAGCAAAGATCCTCTCTCATTCCCTATGCAAATCCATTGATGAAAACATGAAATGCATTGTGCTGCTCAAACTTGCTGAGCTCGTGTGAATGAACGCCAAGGATTAACAGCACGTAAATTCACTATTGATTTGACAACAATGATATTCCGTGCCCTAAACACTGGCAGGATTTGTTCAGCGTTTAGGATGTGGGCTCTGAGGTGGAAAAAAGGGATTGCTAGTAATTTTTTAAGCCTCTTTGGCTGCGCTAAGGCAGACTGTTGGTATTATATAAATTCTTTAGATAAAATAAATAGCAGTCATTGTATGAGGGGGGTGGATATTTAACTTTTCCAGTGTATGGCTGAATAGCAATTCTGACCGCGGCTCGCTATAAGCCAGGAAATAAAAATCACCACATCCCTATAAAACAGGGAGGATGGAGATGCTGGAGTGGAAAAAAGATTCCCAAAGGCCAAGGCTAAAGCAGAAGATTATGCCTTAAAACCAGCAGGACAAAGATTTCATCTGAGGTAGAAAGCTCCAAAACCTGTCCCCTCTGTGATCCTTCTGTCACTGGGCTCTGGTGGTCAGCACTCTTGCACCCACAGGACCTGTGGGACAACAGGCGTTGTGAGCACGAGTGGGGACAAAATGTGGTTCAGAGCTTGCCTGTTCATCAAGCAGAGGCTGCAGGGCTGCTGTGGTGACTTACACCAGCACAGGCTCAGCTCCTCACTCTCTTAAGCCAAGGTGCTGGAGTGCAGGGGGTTGCTGTGCCTGCCTGTGGAAGGCATGAGCATTTGTTAAGTAGGGACGTGCTGATCTCTGTTTGAAAGACAAGCAAGCCAGTTTGGGGTGATTTG
Source organism: Upupa epops (assembly GCA_013397515.1). NCBI lineage: Eukaryota > Metazoa > Chordata > Aves > Bucerotiformes > Upupidae > Upupa > Upupa epops. Next base: position 11,098 of record VZRI01002727.1, read on the forward strand.
GGTGGAATTTGTTGTGCTTTATTTGTTGGGGTTCTTTTAAAAGATGCTGAACGTTGCATCCGTATTCAAACTCCTTGATACCTACCCTGATTTTCAAAGGTGTTCAGCATGCACCAAACCTTCCACGAACCAGCTGCTTCCTTGCTAGGAGCTACCCTCAAAAAAGGGATTTCAAGCGTTCCTATGGTTTGTACCTAGAAACACTTACTCCTTTGATAAGAAGCCCGAAACTCCCCCTGCTTCTCTCCCGTCAGCTTTGTTAGCCCTACAGACCCAATCACAGTGCCGTGTGGTGCGGCAGTTGCACTGGTAACACGGCCCCACCTCCTGCCATCCAGTGTGATCCTCAGCAGCACATCCACATCATTCCACTCTCAGCAGAAATCACTCCCCTGGTGCTTCCTGGGGTATCTGCTGGAGGGTGAGTGCGGAGGAAAATCACTTTAGCTGCAGTTACAATCAGTTGCTCCTTCCTCCATCAGCATCCCTGGGTAGCGTGCAGATGGAACAGCACTCTTCACTGATGGAGAAGGCAGGAAAGGCTGCCTGTTCATTTCTGGGGAGAGCTTTTAGTAAGTGCTTAGCAGCTCACCAGATGAAACTGATAAAAGGGTTGGCTCCCTGGTGAGCCTGCCCTTTCAGCTTCACTGCTTCCCTACTGACTTCTACAGGCCTCTTGCCTTCTTTCCAGAGCTAGATCTGCGCAAGGTTTCCTACTCACCAGCTACTTTGCACACGTTATGGAATATTTTCCACCACAGCAGGTGGAAGAAAACTTGATCACAACCACATGATCCCTGGCCCTAGCTCTGTGTGGCTGCCATGGACCCCACAGGAATGTTCTTCCAAAAGGAAAACTGAAAGTTTGGTGATGGTGCCTGACAGCAATGGTATCGTTAAATCTTGGCAGAGATTATTCACTCCCTTATGTCATCACAAACCGGCTTATGTGTACATGCAGGAGTGAACAAGCAAGGAAGCGCATGTATCACAGCATCACAGTGCTGATGAGGCTGGAAAAGACCTCAAAGCTCATCCAGTCCAACCTAAAACCAACCCAGTCACCCTAACATCTGCCATCCAGCTCATGCCACTCAGCACCTCATCCAGCCTGACCCTGAACACCTCCAGGGACGGTGACCCGACCCCCTCCGTGGGCAGCCCGTTCCAAACCCGGATCACTCTCTCAGGGAAAAACCTTCTCCTGATGTCCAGTCTAAACCTCCCCTGATGGAGCTGAGGACTGTGACCCCTTGTCCTGTCTGCAGTGTCCAGGGAGAACAGACCGACCCCTGCCTGACTCCAGCCCCCTTTTAGGGAGTTAGAGACAGCGATGAAGTCACCCCTGAGCCTCCCCCTCTCCAGGCTGAACAGCCCCAGGCTGTCATGTCTGTAAGGATTATTTGAAGAGTTTCACCCTCTGCAGGCTAAGGAAAACACTTGACTCAAGAGGACCCACAGACCAGAGCAGAGAGGTTGTGCTCTGTGGCTTCTCCCAGGTTTGCAAACAGCAGCTGGAAACCATAATCCCACTTAGAGTAGCACTTGAGAATCTCAGAGAAACTCTGCACCTGACTGGGCACTGCTCCACTTAAATCTCACTTGCTTTTGCTTTTCTCTGTGCATTGGGCTTGTAAAGAGCCTGGCACGGGGGTTGGAAACAGTGCTGGCCGAGCCTGGAAATTGGCAGGTGAGAGTCAGTCGTGTGGACAGCCCAGCGGCAGCTAAATACGAGTAAGAGCCCTGCTGGGTCATCGATTGCTGCTGAACCACGATCTAGCATCTCTGCAGCTTCTCCTGGGCAGCATCCTCCACACAATATCTTGTGTGCTGGCAACGGTGATGGTTTAGGAAAGGATTCTTTCTCCATTAAGCGAGACAGCAGAGGCTGCTGGAAGACCCCCTGAGTGGGACTGGTGTTCTGCACCCACAGTCAGGCTGTGACGCGTGGCTCTTGGGGTTGCTCCGAGCACAACCTCCTGTTTTCCTTCCTTTCATAGGAACCCCAACAAATCTCACTGCTTTTGCCCAGGAGGTGATAATGATCCACAAACGTTGTGCATCCCGTGAGAAGTGTGGCTCTCTGAACCAGTGTTTTCTCCTCTTACACTGAATAGGACCCTTGTACTGGATAGGACTCATCTCACCAGCTCTGCTTGTCCTCTTGCTCCTTCGAAGGAGGTTAGAATTAGAATTCCCCTAGAGCAGCTGCCCAGACCCCCTCGTTCAGTTCAGTCGAGATGCAGGCACTGCTGCAAGGTGCCTCCTTTCACCCTTCCCACTCACCTACATTCTGATGTGAGGCAGGTGGAAACATCTGTCTCTCACCACTGACAGAGCAGGGAGCCTGGGCAACTCACTTGGCCTGGACACCTAAGTGTTAGGTGGTCGAGGCTTCGATGTGATGAGTCTCAGGAGACTGCTTATTGAGCAGAGGCACCCAGGCAGCGCGACGTCTGCATCAGAGAAAGCTTCTGCGAGGGAAACGTAGATTCAACTGAAAAGATGTCCTTGTAGATGAAATTTTGGTCAAGACAAACGAGTCCCTTGTTCTCAGCAGACCCCTGGCTGGACATCCGGGCTGCTCCAATCACTTGCTAAACACTCCTGCTCTCTGAGCCTGGAGCTGGGGTCAGAACTGTGAGTAGACGATGGACTTGGTTGGGCTTCCGTGTGAGATAAGCCCCAGGGCAGCGAGATAGCCAACAAGTTTGCTACCCTGGGTATCAGCTGAGTGGCCTCTTCAGGGATGTCCTTGTTAGTGTGCAATGGGACTGAGCCCTGGAGGGACTGGGAGCCCACGGAAGCTGGTTAACATTCAAAGATCACCTCTAGAGCACTCCATCCCTAGAGAAACAAAGTCAGGCAACAGCACCAGGAGGCCTGTGACCAAATGACTCCTGGACAAACAGACACAAGAAGGAAGCCTACAGAGAGTGTGGAAGCAAGGACAGGAAGCCTAGAAAGAATGCAGAACACTGTCCAGGCAGGTCTAATCCAAGCTAAATCCACCTTTTTCCCCCCCATTCCCTCATTTCCCCCCATTCCCTCTTGTCCCATCACTGGAATCCCTTCTCCAGCTTTCCTGTAGACCCCCTTCAGGTTCTGGAAGGCTGCTGTAAGCACACCCCACTCTTCCCCCACCCCCAGAGCCTTCTCTTCTCCAGACTGAACAACTACAGCTCCCTTAGTCTGTCCTAACTGGATAGGTTCCCCCGCCCTCTGGTCATCCTCACCGCCCTCTGCAAGGATGGATTCACTCCAGGAGCTGGATTCACTCTGACTGTTCCACGTCCTTCTTATAGAACTGGATGCTGTACTCCAGGTGGGGTCTCATGAGAGTAGAGCAGATGGGGAGAACCATCTCCCTTGAGCTCTCTTCCTTTGATGAAGCCCAGGATATGGTTGGCCTTCTGGGTTGCTCTCACGCATTACTGGCTCACGTCGAGCTTCTCATCTACCATTACCCCAAGTCCTTCTCCTCAGTGCCCAGCAGGTATTTGTGCAGGGACTGGCCTGATCCAGATCCAGGACCTTGCACTTAGACTCTCTGAACCTCATTCAGCTTGCACAGGTCCAGTGCTCAGCCCTCTGGATGGCCTGCCTCCCCTCCACCACACAGCTGAGACTGAGGCTTGCTGAGAGTCACCCACAAAGACGTTAACAGCACTGGACCCAAAACAGAACCTTGAGGAGCACCAGGTGGAACTGCTCTCTGCTTGGGCAGGGGATTTAGACCCTGATCTCTGAGATGCCTTTTGGAGGTGCCCTCTTGTCTCTCTCACTTACTCTCCACTGACTGAGAAAGGTGTGAGGTGCACTGGACTCCTGATGTAGGTACCGTGCAGTCCAACAGGCCCCTAGGATGCTTTCCCTGCATCACTGGCTCCACTGGAAATGAGGCTTTGGTTGTGGCTGCAGCCTGGTGTCCCGAATCTCTGTGAAGCCAGCAGCCTCTCCACCCCTTCACCACCCAGCTGCCTCAGCTCTCTGACACTGCTGTGTCCCCCCACAGTGGGCTGTGTGCCCTGCTCTGCCCAGGATAGGGCACGATCCCTTGGAGGTGGCTCTAAGCGAAACAGAGGTGCCAAGCAGCCACAGCCAGGAGTGGATGCTATGCAGGAACTGTGCTGTGACTTGGGATGATCAAGGAGTCTCCCACAACACTCCGAAATCAACACGAGGATCCTCTTAAGAGCAGCTTTGACTCTGCTGCTGTGGTCAGTGACCAAACTTATTTGTTCTTCTTTCTTTTGGCAACTAATTCGTTTGTTAGAGGTTTCTGCTTTGCCAAACCCGTGTCCACGCTCCGCAGCATGCGTTACTCCCGCTTCCCTGCCTAGCCCTGCCAGGATCCTTGCACTAGGAGAGTCAGGCTCCTCTCCAGAACACTTTGTAAGTGTCTCAGAGACACCTGGTCACAAAAAAGTTGCCCTTCCTTCAACCTGAGGTCAGTCCTTTGCCCTCCTGGGTTCAGTCCTTTGCCCTCCTGAGTTCATCCTTTGCCCTCCTGGGTTCAGTCCTTTGCCCTCCTAAGTTCAGTCCTTTGCCCTCCTGATTTCAGTCCTTTACCCTTCTGGGTTCAGTCCTTTGCCCTCCTGACTTCAGTCCCTTGCCCTCCTGGGTTCAGTCCTTTGCCCTCCTGACTTCAGTCCTTTGCCCTCCTGGTTCAGTCCTTTGCCCTCCTGAGTTCAGTCCTTTGCCCTCCCAAGTTCAGTCCTTTGCCCTCCTGATTTCAGCCCTTTGCCCTCCTGAGTTCATCCTTTGCCCTTCTGATTTCAGTCCTTTGCCCTCCTGGGTTCAGTCCTTTTCCCTCCCGAGTTCAGTCCTTTGCCCTCCTGAGTTCATCCTTTTCCCTCCTGGGTTCAGTCCTTTGCCCTCACTGTAAGAGAGCTATTGGAAGAGACTTCGTGTCTCTCTTCCGAGGAGAGGCAGAAACAGAGGCAAATGAGTGAAAAGCCAAGACCCTCAAGGCAGATCTCCACAGGATCTCCACCCGCTGGGGTGCCCCGTTGAACCTGCTCCATCCCGTAAGAGGACCTGGGAGCACTCTTGGGCATCGTGTGCCTCCCAGCCTGCTGCCTGGCATCCTCCCTTGGGGAGATCTGGCACAGATTCCACCCAGACTGTCGTTTCCAGGTCAGTCTCCGCATTTCTGCTGACCACGTTGCCTCCATCATGAGATCATGTCTTTCCAGAGAAATCCTGCTAATGCCTTCATTCTGCGAGACCAGTATATATAGGGGGAGCTTCTCTGGGGCTGCACTGCGCAGTCCAGCCAAGGCATCGCTGTCTCCCCAGCCACTCTACTTCCTCCATCGCTCTCCCCTCGCAGCACCAGCAACATGGACATTACCATCCAGCACCCCTGGTTCAAGCGTGCCCTGGGACCCCTCATTCCAAGCCGTTTGTTCGACCAGTTTTTCGGAGAGGGTCTCTTCGAGTACGATCTCCTGCCTTTGTTCTCTTCCACTATCAGCCCATACTACAGGCAGTCCCTCTTCCGCAGCGTGCTGGAGTCGGGCATTTCAGAGGTAAGGGCCCTTCAGCTTGCTCTCCTTTCCCTTCTCCCCCCTCCTTACACCTCCGCCTGCTCCTCTCCGCTTGCAGCTCACCACTGGGGGTTGACAGCTGTAGCTTTGAGCTAAGATGTGATGGGGCAAGAAGGGCCTTCAGCCCATGGCCAAGCATGGCTCTCCCACCCCGTCTTGGGCATGGAGGGAAACGTGTGCTGGGGAGAAGGTTTTCCTCAGAGAAATGGACACTGGTTTGGGTCTGTGTGGCAAGGAGGAGTTAGGATGCTCCTGGAGTAAGCTCGGTGTAGGAAAGGACTCCATCAATTGGGAGCTTACTCTGCCCCCCTCCTCTGTCTCAAGAGCTAGATGGCTTTTGCAAGCCGGCTCTGGAGGACCCGGTAGCAATCCTCGAAAGGCGGTACATAGGAGGAGTGCACAGCCATGGGGTCTGTAGTCTGGAGCTCACGACCTGTGAGTTCTCTAGCCTTCTCTTTACCGTTTTCCCCCCAAAACTAAGAGCACAGAGAAGCAGAAAGCTCCTGAAAGGACAAAAGGCATGCTGTCAGGGGTCCTTGTGCTGGTCTCCTTTCCCTCTCGCTGCTGAGCACCGATGCCCAGTGCATCTGGCCGAGTGCTAAGGGGTCCCCAGCACAAGAACAGCAGTGAGACACAGCACCTCTCGCCAGCACAGTAGCAGTGGTGCTCGTGCCTGATGTGGCTTTCCAGTGTCCCTGGGTCCCTGCAATGGGAAGAAGATTGCTGGTGAAGATTGCAGTCAGAGAGGAAGAGGTGATGCTGCTGCCAGGCCATCTCTTCTCTGGTTTGCAGTCTGCTCTGACACTGTGGCTGCCTCCACGCTTAGAGCCATCTAACACTGTCCCTTTCAGGTGAGGTCTGACCGGGACAAATTCACAATCATGCTGGATGTAAAACACTTCTCTCCTGAAGACCTGAGCGTGAAGATCATCGATGACTTTGTGGAAATCCATGGCAAACACAGTGAAAGACAGGTAAGTGGGAATGACACTGTGGCTGGAATCACTGGGGAGTTGAGCTCCACTTTGTCCTTCCAACGGCCCTCAGGTGAAAGAGAAAAGACCCCCTGTGTACCAGGAGTTATTAATTGAGTGCCATTACTGCTCCCGTAACGCTCCGACCTGCTCTCTGGCAACAACGAGCTAATCCACCCCCTTTTGTTTATTTCCAATCACTGCCTTCCCTAACTGTCAGATGACAAGGTCCATTGTTGGCTAATAACCCTAGACCAGACAAAGAGCATCATCTGGTGCTGCCAAAGCACGGCTGGGTTTTCATAAGCCAGACTCACCAGTGAAAACAGAGTTTGCTTGCGCTGAGCTGGGAGACAAAAGCAAGAGCAAACAGAACAAAAGAAAACCAACCGAGTGCCTCGGGCTTGGAAACTTTTAGCACGGATGTCATGGAAAGAGTTGTGAGGCTTGAAAAGTGAATGAGACCAGCAGGGGTTTAACTCTCCTCGTAGGCTGTTTTGGCCAGGCAAATCTCTAGGTTGGGAAGAGTCTGCGTTTTTTAATGGAGCTCATTTTTCTCCAGAGCAAGAGAGCAGCAATTTTCATGGCTGACTCCAGGGATGAGAAAGCATTCCTCATTCTTTTAGCTAAAAAATATAAAAGAAAGAGTTGGGGGCCAGGACCGTGTCCTTTGGCTGATGGGTGCAGCGCTGCTGCCTAGGAAGGAACGGCACGGGTGCACGGGTGTGCATGGCCTGAACCTTGGCAGAACCACAGACTGTGTCCTGAAAGCAGAGGGTCCCTGTCCGAGTCAGATCCTAATCAGCTGCACCCTGAGAGGGCCCAAATCATGCACTCAGCTCCTGCAGCTTCAGGGACATCATGGGGGGACACCTGGCCCTACCGACAGGTGACAGAGAACGAAAGCAGGGATGCGCCCAGCAGCACTGGCGCTGCGGTGCCACGAGACGCCAGGGTGAACGGGGACCCTTTCCTGGTGGAGCTCTAGGGTTGAGTGGAGGGGGCTGTCACGGCACGCCGTGGGTTTCTGATGGCCTTCCCTCCTCTCTCTGCTGCCTCCCAGGACGACCACGGCTACATCTCCCGTGAATTTCACCGCCGGTACCGCTTGCCTGCCAACGTGGACCAGGCTGCCATCACGTGCTCCCTGTCCAACGATGGCATGCTGACCTTCTCGGGCCCCAAGGTCCCCTCCAACATGGACGCCAGCCACAGCGAGAGGCCCATCCCTGTGTCCCGCGAGGAGAAGCCCACCTCTGCGCCTTCCTCCTAAGCCCACCCGCTGCTGTGGTATGAGGCTGCCCCTGTCTGCCGCTCTCAGTCCCAGAGCCATCGCGTAGCTCTCGGTGAATCCCTAGAGGGGTTTATTTCGTTGGTTCCTCCCTCCCCCTTGGTTTCTTTCATTTCCCCCTCCCCCTTGGATGGGATGAGGGCTGGGCGAGTGGCTGGTGGATTCTGAAGCCGAAACCTGTGAGCTGTGCCATGGGGATGGTATGAACGGTGTGTGCTGCCACGCTGCCAGGGTCTTTGCCCAGTGCTGTAGTCCATAACCACCACCAGGTAGGAGGTAACACACCCGGGTAACACCGGCTCCTGGTGCGCCAAGTCTCGAGGTGAGGCTTGAAGCAGGGGAAAAGCCCTGCAGACTCGCTCTGCTCCGCACAGGATTTAACAGGTTGCTCTTAAAACCAAAGCTGCAGAGCCAAGCCCCACGCCCGAGACCCTGCATACACGCCACCAACTTCTCCTTGATCCCTGAGCTTCTTGCAGCTGCAGGAGAGATAACAGCGTCTTCAAGGAGTTGCAGCATCCCTCTCTTTTTAGCCAAGCGCTCCGGCGTGTCCGCTCACACCACTGCCTTGTCGTTCCTCTTAGGGACAACTGACACGAGGACAAGCACCTCTTCCTACTGTCTTACTAGGGGGAGAGAAGTGGGGGGCTCACTGCCGTGGCAAGGCTTCACATCCGCAGCCAGTCTCCCAGCCTGTGCGTAGCGCACCACCTCCCTTGCTCTCACTGTAACTCTAGGGTAGCTCCACCTCCCTTCTGCCTGCTTCCCTCGGTGTCTGGCGCTCAACCTGAGAAGGCGGTCAGCGGCGGTCAATAAAGAGATCTAGGAAACACGCAATTGGCCTCGGGCTTCCTTGTTCCTTTCCGAGGCTTTCGAAGCCAGAGCTGAGCACGGTTCCTGGCACCGCCGGGAGGGTACCCGTTCCCCCGCTAGGAACTCACCGAGCGCCCTCAGCTTGTGCTGGTGATGATGACTTGCCCCTTCTTTCCTGCTCCCGTTAGCAAAACAAAGGGATCAAGACCAGAAGGGCACTCAGTAGCCCAACAACCATTCCTTAGGTCCATCGTGCCCATAGAGAGGGCAAGGCAGGCCTCACCTGCGTGACAGGATGCGAAGGATCTAATCGTGATTCAAGGTGGGTTTGGGCAGGGTGGGGAGGACACCGGGACTGGTTCTCCCCACGGTTGCCATGTATTGGAAATCCATTGCCACTGATCCTGCACTCATGGGGACACCCCAGACCAAAGGTTTCAGCGCTCATGCTTGACTCAAACAGCTTCCTGAACCGGTGGCAGTCTGGGGAGCTCAGGAAAGCACAGGATAACTGCAGCTCCTTAATGAACCCCCTTGGACTGCTCTTCCTCTTGGTAGAGATCCTCACACCCAGCACCTGCAACATGAGATGGGGCTTCTGATGGCCACCTTGGCTTCTAAGTAGAGAAGGTCAACACTTCCTCAGGAGCAGACACACCGTTGTCTCGATCAGTATGGCCGTGGGTGCTCCCCTACCATAGAATCACAGAACAGTTTGGATGGGAAAGGACCTCCAAGATCATGTAGGTTGGACTGGATGATCTTGGCGGCCTTCTCCAGCCTCATCATTACTGTGATTACTGAGTAGGGGGGATTTTGGGCTATTATTGGGCAGCATGGGCTAGTAGGAGGCAACATGGTGCATTACAGGTTAGTGTGGGGAAGTATGGGGCACTATGGAACAGCATGAGCTAGCAAGGTGCAGGGTGTAGTATGGACTAGCATGGGGGTAGTATGAGCTAGCGTGGGGGAGCTGGGGCTAGTATGGAGCTGTGTGGGTCTCCATCCCTCCCTCCCCTTGCCTGAGCCCATGCTAGTATGGAGCTGTGTGGGTCTCCATCCCTCCCTCCCCTTGCCTGAGCCCATGCTAGTATGGAGCTGTGTGGGTCTCCATCCCTCCCTCCCCTTGCCTGAGCCCATGCTAGTATGGAGCTGTGTGGGTCTCCATCCCTCCCTCCCCTTGCCTCAGCCCATGCCAGCGGCTGCGGGAGCCCCTGAGCCCAGGGCCACCGCAAAGTGGCAGCAGAGCCCCGTCCTTGGGACTGAGCTGCCTCCCCCTGCAAGGGAACAGCCAGCTGCAAGGTCACGCTGGGCATCTTGCGGAGCATCCCCTCTGCCCCATCTCGGTCCCTGCCCCTTCCCCGCAGCAGTCGCTGGTCGGGTGTCTCCTCCCCGTGACAGAGTGCTCCAAGGGAAGCGGAGCAGCCCCACTGTCCGGGCTGTCTCGGTTTTCCACCCACTCGGGCTGATGTCAGCCCCTCGCCGCAGGACTCAGTGCGCCGCCGTCTGCCCTCCGGAGCGCTGACTGCAGCTCCTTTGGGTCCTCTGTGTGTGGGGGGGTCACCCTTTCTGGAGAAGTCAGAGCTGAAGACTCGCTCCCACCTCTGGCAGGGCTCTTCCTCCCCATGCGGAGCCGGGCAGGGCTGTGCCGGTGCCTGGAGGATGGGGCATGCAGGGACACCGTGCCGCCCAGCTGCTGGTGTGGAAACAATGGGGAGGTGGGGGGAGAAATGCCCCCCAAACTGTTTTGTTCTACCCATATGCAGGCCATTACCATGCAGGAGGAGCTGGTCAAAGGGGTCCCTCCTCATTCCCTCTTGCAGAAGCCCAGGATGCCCGGCCAGGGACCCACACTGGCGTGGCACTGGGCTCTGTCGGTGTCTGAGGGAACCCCCCAGGCGCCTCTTACTCCAGCTCACAGGTTAGCCCTAAAGACCTTTGCAAGAAGCCTGTTCCATGGCTCCAAGTGCTGACTAAGAGAGGTCTGGGGTTGAATTTCCTGCTCTTTTGGTTGCTCTTTGCTTTCATTCAAGAAGAGATGTTTGGGATGCCTAGCTTGTCACCACTGATTTTGCTGGGAGGCTTCTTGGGCACTTCAGAGGATTTGTGTGCTAAACTCTCTCGCCCCGTAAACAAAGCGTGTCAAATCCTTCCCAGACATGCTGGTTTTCCAAACAGTCATGGAGAGCCTGATCTTTCTTCTCCAATAATTTATGAACTGCTTACAAAGAGTGCACGAAGCAGTAATGCAAAATGCCTGGCTTATTTATGTGCCTGGGCGGGCAGAGGGCTAAGACAAGCTATACATAGCTTTGTCTCGGGCTCTGGGTATGTCCTCATTCCCCCTGCGAGGTTCACGACTCCGTAACACATAACCCCATCCGTGGGACTGAATCCAGGGAGCCCAGCAGGCTCATTCAGCCTCTGCAGCATTTCGGCTTCCCCTGATGGTTTGTGCTTCTCGTTGCCTTTCAACCTGCCAGCTCCAACTCTCACCTGGCTTTAGCACAAAACAAATACCCTGTGGCATCAGCTCAGGGCGATGGGGATGCAGAGAACTCAGCTAGCGATGGCAGGGTGATTAAGCAGAGCCTGGGAGAGGATTCTGTAAAGCAAAGCCATTGTTCACAGGTTTTTTTTGCCAGGCAGCAGTTCCTCTCGCTGTGCAAACCAGCGGTGACTGGTAAGCCGCCCCCTAGGACTGGTGAGCTGGCTCTTCTCCCCCAGCGACGCCCTATCCATCACTTTGACTTAAGGAGAAAGGCAGCGTGGAGCAGGAGTGATAGAGACTGGGATGCATGGAAGAGCCCAGCCTAACTGGCAGCGATGGGTACAGCAATGAAGAAGCCTTTAAGGAAGGTGTTCATCTTCCTCAGAGAAGGCAGCCCCAGCCACCCTCCACGGTCTCCCCAGGGGAGCAGGCAGATGACAAAGTCTCCAGCTAAAGCAGTGAGCACAGATCAACTCGGTTATGGTTCAGTAACACAGACACAGAAACCCTCAGCAGAGGCCACGAGCATTTCTCACCTGGTTCCTCCCTTGAGAAGATGAAGTGCAGGAGCCCCCCCAGCACCTGAAATTCTCTCCAGCAGAGCAGAGCAGAAATCAGCGTGGAAATTGGACTGATGCTCAGAGGCTGCTGCAGATGGGGGGTCATTTAAGCTTTGTGTGTTCGGGTTTGTGCCCGGCAAAGTGCAGAAGGGAGCCTCTCGGTGAGATCCGCATATCTAGGTCCTTACCCACGCAGCTGGAGTTCATTCATTAACTGAGTGATTAAAGAACCCCGAGGCAGCTGAGTCTGACAGCCCTTTCCCTGTCAGTTTTGGAGTAGGACAACAGGAATGGATTAAACCCCAGGTATCCGTAGGGTTGGTGGGTCCACATCACAGATACTCCATTGCAGGAGGGGGCTGCACTCAGGGACACTAGGTGAGAGGGGCTCAGTTTGAGGCGAGCTGCCTGCTCCCTCCCTCTTTGACCCCAGCAGTGCTCAGGACGCAGAGGAGTTACTCACCAGGCTTGCACCACAGTGTGAAGTCTCCAATAAATCAGATGTGAACTCAGGTTTCTCAAGCATCTGAGGTGGAATGCGCTCTCTTCACCTGGGAAGAGAACCAGACACCGAGGTCTCCAGCATATTCTGCTGTAGCTGCAACGTCTCAGGACACAGCCAGGTCAGAGGGTTGCAGACAGAAGGCGGTACTTGAGGTACTTGAACAGAGTTCTAGATGGAGCCTCCATCCAGTGGCCAAATCAGCCTTACATCACACAAACAGAACCACTGAGGCTGGAAGAGGCCTCCAAGATCAACCAGCAACCCAAGCCCACCCTGCCCACAAAACTCTGTTCCACAGGACCACGGCTACTCGTTGTTTGAAACCCTCCAGGGATGGAGGAGCCTGCTCCAACCCCTGAGCAACGAAGATAAAGAGTAGGGTGCTGCTCCGTGACAGGAAAAGCTGGATTCCAGGTGGTAATCCGAAGGGATAACCCTCCCTTCCCTCCTCAAAGCCGTGCACAGCTGCACCGTGCAGCCCTGAGCATCGGCAGGGCTTCCTTTAGTGTTTCTGCAGAGCAGTCCTAGGTCTTGATGGGAGCCTTCCCGAGGACAAGCTGAAGCTTTTGGTTTAGCTTTGAGCCAGGCGCTGCGGGACTCCCCGAGTTCCACTGACCTTACCAACCCCGGAGCCTTCCCAAAGGGCTGGCACTTGAGGTTTAAGTAAGCCTGAGGTGAGAATCACTGGGCTTGGGCCAGGCTTAAGGCAACTCTCTGGTTCTTAGGAAAGTGACCTGGGGGCACCCAAGTTACCCGGGGTCAAGCCAGGTAAAAGGGCCACAAGGGTTTCTGACGAAGCCAAAGTAGAAGGGGAGGGGTGCCCGCCAAGTCAAGGCACCCAGCACCTCTTCTGTCCAGCTTTGGCCCCCGCAGCTCATCCTAAGAGGAGGATATTTACTCCTCAGTGGTGTCACTCAGCTTTGTCAGAGGGATTTCAGGGCACTGCTGGGATTTTAGGGATTTTAGAGACTTTAAGGACACAAGTCCCCCCTCTTCTGCCTGGCTTTGGCCCAGGACAACTCATTTCTTGTCCCAGTTAGAAATCTGCCCTGCCCTAAGGGAAGAGCTGTTCTCATTGCCTTCCTCACGCTGCGGTGCCCTGAGAGCAGTGTCGTGAGATAACATTGTGCTGGCGTTAAGAACGTGCCCCTAGCTCTTGGTGCTGCAGATCTGTGACAGCTCACCAGCAAATGCCTGCTCTTTGGAAAGGAGAAGAGCACTGACCCTGGCTGGCTGGGGAGAACTCCTGTCGCCAGCCACCGGAGTCTGGCAACAGCTAGTACTTCTGGAGTCACCCATGCAGACAAGACCCCGGGTAGCTGGCACTCCCCACCACGCTGAGGTCAGCCAGCGTGGCCACAGGTACTGCCTGTTGAAGGCCCCCTCCTTCTGGCTTGGAAAGGGCTGCAGAACACGGCCAGGGGCGAGGGCTGAGCAGCTCTGTTGCTGTCACTTTGCGTCTGACATGGTCACTGCGCCCGGGTGTGCACGGGCACCAACAGCAGTCACCAGGGCAGCCCAGAGACTCCTCCAGGTGAAGGTCATGGAAAGGGCAGGTCCGTTGCGGGCGGTGGGCTGGGGGTCTCCAAAAGCAGGGCTTGGCCTGTCTGAAGAAAGGCAGGAATTAGAGGCAGAGAGGTTCCAGGGTGGCAGTGCAGCTCCTGCTCCCTCTGCTCTGCTGCTCCTGCTGGGATGGGTGACAGCAGAGGGAAAAACGATGCCCAGGTTAGAAACAGCCATGCTCAGGATAGTTTGGCTCCTTATTCCCTACTGAAATCAACACAGGCAAAACACATCCTCCAGGACCCAGGTAAATGTTCGGAACCTTCCCCCACCCCAAGCAGGGTGGTGGCTACTGGATCTCAGTCCAAGGCTACCTCCCAGTATAAAGCCAAGGATGGGCCAGCTTCTGCCATAGCATCCTAGAATCCTTAGGGATGGGAAGAGACCTCGAAAGATCCTCCAGTCCAGTCCCAAACCTGCCTGGACTGTTCCTGTGCAGCTGGATCCAGGGGGATTGGACTGGGGGATCTTTGGGGGTCCCTTCCCATCCCTGACCCTCTGTGATTCTGTGGCATGAGCTGTGCTTCCCCAGCAGGAGTCTGAGAGCAGCTGATTGCTCAGATTGTCCCTGTTGGTGTCTGATCCAGGGGGCCTGTAGATGCAGAGGGCAAACAGTGCAGTGCGAGGCAGGATCAGAGCCCGGGGGCTGGATCCACCTCATCAGTACTATAACGACAGAGGTCATTTGGGTCTGGAGTCAGATGCCACCACCCTCACCAACAGTTAGGGGTTTCAAATCCACTTGATGGGGCCTCCTTCAGAGCTTGTTCCCATGTCCTGAGGGAGACTGCTCCCCCACGGATCCCAGCACCTTACCACTGCAGTGCTGGGGTTGAGAGAGAGCAGCTAGGAGCTACCCTAAAACGCTCCCTCAACTGTGGAATGAGAGACTCTTATAAAGATAATAATCAACAGTAATGCTGGTGATGGATTATTACAGGATGGTTGCCATGCTGCACATGGCAGCAGCAGCAGCACTGACCCACTTGAGGGGGGGACCAATCTTTTTAACCTGGGCAATGCAGGTCCTGCTCACAGCAGCCTGAAGACCTGCTTGTGGAATTCCTCTGCAGGGTGTTTGCTAGCTCCTCCAACGCCGACAGGAGCTGGGTGAGAAGAGCAAGCGGGTGAGCCAGGCAGAGCAGGAGCTGATGTGACAGCTGTGATTGAGCGGGGTTTAATTCCCCCCGACGTTGCTGAGGTGCCTGCCCGCCCCAGGGATGCTGTAATTAACGGGCTGAGCGGCGTGCTGCAGCAGGTCCTGAACCCAGGCTCTCAGCCCAGGGGAGCAGCGCATGGCCCCTACCCTGGGAGACACCAGGGGGGTGAGCAGCCCAGCAGGATGAATGCGTAGGAGATGAGGGGGACAAGGAGGGACCCGGTGCTCCTGGGGTGGAGAAGGCTGAGGAGCAGAGCTGGGCTGAGCCTGCTTCAGCCCCAGCACACTGACTGCCTAGGAGAGCAGGGTCTGCTGCTGGCCTCACCCCTTCATGTGATAGAAACTCCTGCAGGACCCCTGTGCTGCAGGTTATGGTTTTAATGAGGCAAACAGCAGTGCCTGAGGAAGCCAGGGAGGGCACTGGCCTACGGGACTGCAGACTCCAGTATTCCCAGCTGTGTTTCCCTGTTTTCCAGTCTCCAGCCCTCTTGAGCCCTGTGCTCTGCTCCACACAAAGCAGGAGGCAGCAGGACCCATGCTTTTCCATCCCCACCTGGAGATGTCTCATCTCCCGAGCACAGCCCTGGGGGAGATGTTCAGGTGGCGCTGAGGCGAAGGCACCCTCTGCCCCCAGGCTCCCAGCAGGAGCAAATCGCTGCTAGCCCATTTTACTGGCTCAGGTTCCCTCCTTCCCCCAGCTCCCAGCTGTAATCAGCACAGCCACTCCAAACAAACGCCTGTGCAGTCCACAGATCGCTGCCTGAGCTGATGGCTCAAGCTGCCTGTGAGCATCACACCTGCTCTAAGCACCCAGAGCCAGAGGAGATGGAAAAACACGCAGGGGCTGTGTGGCTTTCTGGCAGATGAGCAGTCTGCCTGCACCAAGGTGAAGACACCCAGGGGGAGAAGCACTGCTGCTGGCTGGCTGACTGTCGAGCAAGCAAAGGAGGGGAAAGGATGGCAGGCAGAAAAGAGCTTAAACATGGATCCAGTGGTGTAGACTGACAGCTGTAAGCATGGCACAGAGAGCAGCAGCTCTGGGTGGCCACTGCTAGCCGTGAGGAGGCTGCTCGTGTCCCAGCTGGTCAGTGAAACTGCTTTAATAAGCAAATGGGAAGCTTGGGCTGTTCCTGCTGGGAAGGCAGGAGTGAGACCCCAGTGATACTCAAAACATGATGCTAAGATGTCCTAGTGGCCAGCAGGATGACTATGAGCTGGCAATGTGCTCCTGTGGCCAAGAGGGCCAACAGCATCCTGGGGGGATCAGAAGGGGGGTGGTTAGCAGAGCAAGAGAGGTTCTTCTCCCCCTCTGCTCTGCACTGGTGACAC
>VZRI01002727.1:27494-55802 GCA_013397515.1 Upupa epops
TGTGGAGTCTCCTTCTCTGCAGACGTTCCAGCCCCGCCTGGCTGTGTTCCTGTGCCACTGGGTCTGGGGGATCCTGCTGGGGCAGGGGGGTTGGACTGGGTGATCTTTCGAGGTCCTGTCCGATCCCTTAGGATTCAGCTGTGTAGCCTAACTGTTTAAGGATGGGAAAACCTCACCGGTACTCAGGAATAAGTGGTTTCATGAAGGGAGCACATGAGGAGGAGGCTGTGCAAGCACCCTGCACCCTGCTTGCCTTCAGAGTGTGAAGCAGCACACTTGAGGCAGTTGCCATCCCAGTCAATCCGGGATCTCCCACCCCTTTTCCCACATGAATGCCACCCTTGGCCCCACTGGCTTTTGGGGGTGCCCCATGCATCTGAGGCCAGCAACCCTCAGCTCTCCTGCCTCTGGGACTGTCTCTGCTGCCCCAGTGGCATCACACAGCTGCTCAACGCGTGGGGTATCCCCATCCCACAGGCTGCTTCTCCAAAGGAGGCTCCAGTCTGGAGGCTTTGGTGCCGCTCACTCTCAGAAAGCCCCAGGTGGTTGCCTTCCAGCCACCTCATTTCTCTCCATAAATACTTACAGTCATTCAGTTCTGCTAGAAACTGGGTGTCGGAGGCTCTTAGTGGTCCCAGTGGAGCAGTTACTCTGCCTTGACCTGTGCCACTCGCCCGTAGCAACGCCTGCTGCTGAGCCCACAGGAAACAGGAGAGCAAGCGTGCAAGAAGCAGCGGTCATCACTCCTTGGGACAGCCCTCCCTTGAATCACACGGGGATGAGAAACACCCGTGCCCAGTGCCTGGAGCCAGATACAGGGCATCTTCTTCTCCCTTCGAGCAGAGCTTTGTCCTGTCTGGAAGTGGAGAGCTTGGGCTAAAAGAGCTGCCTAAAATACTGACCTGGGAATTACTGACCCTCCACTCCCTTTGTTCAGGATGAAAAGGTCTGACTTTTATGTCTGAGCAACACTTAGCTCAGCTCAGCTGTCTGACAAGGCTCCCCTAGCCTTGGGGTGGGCTCACGCCTGCCTGGTGGAGCCCTGCCAGCTGGTGTTCAGCTGGTCCCGCCTGCAAAATGCAATTAGCACTTTGTGAACGTTGCTGTCAGGTGTTAATTTACATCAGGGCACAATGCACCTTCCTCGGTGACACCAGCTCATGGTCTTCTTGAAGAATTCAAAACAAGGGAGGGGAGGGGAGGGGGGTGAATGCACCAGACAGGGTATATGTAACCGGATCAGAATGATGACACTCATTTTCCTACTCATCCCTGGCTGAGTCAGACAAATCACCCTGAAAGGGAGGATGTGCAGCGAGGACAGCAGCAGAGCAGCTCGGAGAAGGAAGGGCTGGAGAAGCACCCAGGGTTCAGCCCCATCCTCGGGTGGCCACCCTGCCCAGAATCTGTGGAGACTTGTTGGGCTGTCTTTGTGCCCTATATTGCCGGGTACAGCAGAGCCCCTGCTGAGCTCTGGATTTGTAGAGCCTCCACTAAAGAGTCACGGTCCTTTCCCACCCCTCCACCATCTCATGTTGTGTGATTGAGGCTGCAGAAGTCCACCAGTGCCTCAGACAGCCAGCTGACAACTGCCCCCCCTGCAGAGACCCTTCCCAATGCACTGATGCATTTCACACCACCCTGTGTTCCAGGCATGGGTTTTAGAACGAGGGTCCCTGCCTCCTTTCCCTCTGCGATGCCACCCTTCAGAAACATCACCCTGAGAGGAACCAACCTGCTCTGGGGAGGATCAGAACCTGCCGGCTTATCCTTCTCACACAGGGCCAAAGGGCAGCAGGGTCTGTCTGCATAACTCCGCTCTGAGGAGCAGAACTGCTCTCACTCCTGGGCTCCAGGCGCCCTGCGGGATGCCAGCAAACACCTGCTCCGTGCCAGCAAACCCAAGGAGAGAGCATGGTGGCACCGTGGCATCACTCACAGCTCTCTGGCTCCCAGTTACAAGGCAGCGATGAGCATGTTCGTCCGCAGCGTGATTCACCAGCTGCTGCAGAAGAGCCCTGTGGGAGGCGGTGCCCTCGGTTCACAACCCTTTTCATTCACAGCTTCCTTCTAGATGGCAGATGTTAGGGTGACTGGGTTGGTTTTGGGTTGGACTGGGTGAGCTTGAAGGTCTTCTCCAGCCTCATCAGCACTGGGAGACTGGGATGCTTGGTGAAATGTTTTCCCTAGCTCAGCAGACTTTCATTTCAGGGTGGATAATCCTCGGTCTCTCCCCCGGGGGAGGAAGGGCTTTGCTTTGCAGCTAAGAGACTTTTTGCCAGGGTAAATAAAAGGGAAGGAGCATTTAGAAGGAATCACCTAGAAACAGAGTCCTTTGCTATAGGGCTTTACTCTTCCTTCCAGTCGTCTTTTCCTAAGGGCTTTGAAACAACTAGGGGGCAGGAATAGGCACTATCCCCCCCCTTTTTCCCAGCTCAGTCTGGTGGGGGAGAGAAGAAGAAGTTGGTAGAGAAGATGAAAAGTTGGTAGAGAAGATGAAAAGTTGGTAGAGAAGATGGAAAGTTGGTAGAGAAGATGGAAAGTTGGTAGAGAAGATGGAAAGTTGGTAGAGAAGAGCACGCACACCAGAGGCCACCACCAAGGCAAAAGAAAAAGGCTCTGCCTCCAAATGAAGGGCAACTGGAGCTGTTTGGGAGTCGATGCCTTTGCTATCTACACTGCATTCAAGAGCCTCGTTTATTTGCCTGGGTTTTCATCCCTACATGGCTTGCTTAGGAACTTACAGAGCCTCCCTTGCAAAATACGGGTCATTGGCTTATGGCAACAGCGGCTTCGAGTTTGAGTGGCCATCACTAGTACTGCCTTCTAGTGCTGGTTGCTCTTTGGTCCAAAGGCAGCTGTTTTAAGTCACTACAAGGGGACTGCTTTGCATCTTCCCCAGCGAGAAGCTCAGCCAAGCGATGCACTGGTCTCTCTTTGCCCTCTGTGCCTTTATGGCACTTGCTCCTACCCGTTCACCTCTAACTCAGAGAGCAAATCCCTTCCTCAGACAGAGAGCGGGGTCATTTCGGGTCACAATGACACCGATGAATGAAGGAAGCTCTTCCCTGTGTCAATCCACACAAACCCGTGACCTTTGGCTCTCACAGGGTTCGATGCCTTCCTTTGATCGAGCCCGGAACTCAACATCCTCATGGAAACTCGAGCAGTGCAGAGCTGTTAAGCCCCCACTTTATGGGCTCTGAGCAGAATTCATTAGTGGATGAACAGAGGTATTTTTACAAGGCCCTGGTGACTCTGAGGGTGGGAGGCACGTACAAAGCACAGAGGTGAAAGGAACTTCTGGGTCGCTGAATTTACGTCCCTGCTGTGGCAGACAGCCAGGGCACGTAAACCTACCCATAAATTCACTAGATCAGAGCCTGAGGATGTTGGGCACTCTAGGGGTGCTGTCTTGCTGCTTGTCTTGCACTTATCCTAGGACCTTCCCAGTCTTCAAAACTAACTTGTAGCCTACACGTGTTTCTGATCATCTTAAATCATTGGAAAGTGAAGTCAACGCAGGGTAGAGATCTCTTCTTCTCCTGTATTCAGTGTGCAGCTGTAGAAAAAGGCTTGAGCTCGGGTACTTCAGTCTCCCCTGGTAAGGGTATTGCAGTAGAAGTGGAGTGTGATGGTGCCAGAGGGAAGTCACCTCCCTGCTGGACCAGCAGCGAGCCCTCCTGTCTGTTCCAACCAACTCAGAAGTGACTGGTGCAACCAAATTGATGGCTTTGCTTTCTTCTCGTGGCAGTGTCGCTCTGGGATGGCCCTAAAGCCATTTAGAGATGAGTTAATTCTGTGAAAGGTAGAGTTAGCTGGATCCCGTGGCCACCTTTCAGCTGACTCATGCATTTTCTGCCTTTACAGCCACACTCGTCACTAGCCTTTCCTGAAAGGGTTGCCCTGAGCCCACGTGAGCCTGAGGTCAGTTGAGTGCACCCACGGTTTGCCCATGCTTGTCCTTGTCTTTACTGTAAAGGCTGTCCTCCGACCAGCTGATGCTGGTCCTTCAGGAGCATACCTCTCTCCTGATGGTAGCCACAGGATCCCAGAATTGCTGAGGCTGGAAAAGCCCTCTGAGCTCGTCCAGCACAGCTCATGACCTGACAGCACCACATCCCATAGACCTGGGCACTGAGGGCCACGTCCAGGCTGTCCTTGAGCACCTCCAGGGGTGGAGACTCCACCACCTCCCTGGGCAGTCCAGTCCAGGCTCTGAGCACCCTTTCCATGAGGAAGGGCTTCCTGACAGCCAACCTAACCCTCCCCTGGCAGCTTCAGGCCCTGCCATCTCATCCTATCACTATGGTCCCCCACGAGTCTCCTCCAGGCTAAACAAGCCCCGGTCCCTCAGCCTTGCCCTCCAGTCCCCCAGCCCTGTTGCTCCTCTGGACCCTCTCCATCCCCTCAATCTTTCTGGAAGTAAGGAGCCCAGAACTGCCCCCAGTACTCAAGCAGAGAGGCTTCACCAGTGCTGAGTAGAGCTCTTTGCCCCCAGTACAGAGAGGCAGAGGTAACACTGAGCTTTTGCCCTGCTCTTGCTAGCACAGGATCACCAGCCGCCGTGGTTTCGCTAGCACCGTGTAGTTGCCCAGGTGGCAACGCAAGCTGAAGCAAGCCTTTCACGACGCTTAGAGCTCATGCCCACCCTCTGATTCATCTTCCTGCCAGCCTTGCCTCTGCCAGGATGGTCCGGGGATCACCCTTCTCTGTTTTGATGGGAGCCCAACCTGTCCAAAGGGAAGCAGAGAGCAGACCAGGAGGGCTGGGCGCTATCGACCGAGGGGCTGTGTCCGTGTAAACGCAGGCAGTGAGTCCTTACCTTATCGTAAGGAGAAAGTGGAAGCCAACAGAGAGCAGGGCAAAGTCAACGTCGGCAAGATCGTCTCTGTGTTTTTCCATCAAGAGCTGAACCTTTCACCTTTGATAGTTCACGTGAGGCAGTAGCCATTTGGTGCTGCCCGCTTGCCCACTCTGAGCCTGGGCATGAGTCAGTTGGGATGGGTAGGGAGACCTGGGTTTGGCAAGGAAGCAGGAGGGGAGAGGGAGCCTCCTCAGACTGCGCTGAGCCCACTGCTCCCCTGCATTATTACACAGCAGGAACGTGTTCATCTGCAGACCAGGAGATGATGTAAGAGACAGACGGCTCCTGAGATAACACGGATCGGACCCAAAGAGAGCTCATGCCATGCTTAACCGCCCTGGGCAGGGACATCTCGCTGCCCTAGGCTGCTCAAGGTGGGGAGGGGAGCAGCCAAGGGTTCGTTAGAGCTCTTTGTGGGACGCAGCACAGCCCTCTCCACCCTCGTGCCGGTGGTGCCCTGCGCTCAGAAGCAGCGCTTGGAGCTGTGTCCAGGGGCTGCTGCAGAAGCATTGCCAAGGGCCACCCCAGGGCCGAGTCCTGGGCTCCCAAAGGGTTTCAGTGAGCAAAGGAAAGACAGGGACCGTGGCCTCATCTAGACCAACCCTGCAGGGCATCACCTGCTCTGTTTGGGAAGCTGGACCAGTAGTGAGGGTGGCAGCAGCTTTGACCGCCAGGCCTGGGGGGCATTTAAGTGCCGGTTACTCCCACCGAACCTCCTTCTGCATGGATTGTTGATCAACACACGGGGCTTTCCTGGCACCTTCCAGACAGGACACCCACTCCTTCCTTCACCAAGTCGAAGCAGTCATCACTGAGCAGTGGTCTGCCCAGCTAGCAAGAGAGCAGGGGGAACAAAGCAAGCTGTGGGAGTGCCACTGGCAGCGACAAGAGCCCACGTGGGGTGTCATGCTGGAGCTGGGTAAGGAGGGACCTCAGCTGCACCTCATCTATTGTGCTTTGCCTACTCTTTGGGGACTGCTTTAGCCCCTGAGCTGCCTTGCCTCAGGCTGCCAGCAAAGCACCCGTTTCGGGAGGACGTTGTCCCTGTTCAAGATCCCTGCTGGTTGGAAGTCTCCCATCGGTGTGGTTCGGTGCATGCTACGGGGACACCCTGACCGTGGGTAGGTGACAGGTGCTTTGGTCCTTGCTCTTCACCAGGACCTGGTGCTTGTCCTGCCGTGGTCTCTGAAAGCAGAGGGTGCTCTGGAGATAAATACCAGCTCCTCTAATCTTTCTAGGGAGCAAGGACTAGGTTTGACAGCACGCCACTCACCACTTTCTGTCATGCTGCTGCCGAGGTCCTAAACATCTGGCTACAGGATCCATCTCTGCTCGGTCACTGACTGCCTGACCCTGTATTGGAGCACCTTGAGGATGCAAGTGCCCCTGAGCCTGCTTGCGCAGCCCACCCAGCTCCCATGTAGCACCGTGCAGCTCCTCTCTGCATCGCTCGTGCGGAGCAGCTCGCTCCTGCTTCCAAGAGAGCAGCTCCCGGTGCTCCTCTGGAGGGGAGGCCAGCTGCAGTGCAGGGAGAGTTGGCTGCAGGGAAGTTTTCCTGGCTTAATTTTGCCCATCCCTCCTCCTGAGAAGCCGGCTGACTTCATCATCTCAGTGCAGGGCTGGCAGGGAGGCAGCAGCCACAAAGTGAAGTTACCCTACGTACTTCAGCGTCGCTTCGCTCTGTTACTGGGTCCTCCCGGGGCCAGGTCCTTAGCTCTCTCCCTTTCCAGCCTGACGAAGCTCACAACTACAACGTGGGGCCAAACCTGCTGAGCTCAGCGATAGCGTGTCCGCAGAGCGTGGTGCAGAGCTGGGTTGCACCCCAGAGGTCCACTGACCCCTCTGGGTCCTGTCCTTCCCACAGGCACGTGCGCACACCCAGACAGGGACACGCAGAGCCTTTGTGCCTGCCTGACGAGGCTCCAGCAAGGGGGGCTGCAGCCCCAGACCCTGTGTCCTCACGTTCCCAGTCAGTGCTGCAGGGTGTGGTGCTCCCTGCCTTTCGTTGGAGTCGCTGACACGGGAGTTATCCCTCTCCTTTCTGATAACAGATTACAGGCAGGAATGTTTCCTGATACAGAGGGAGGGAGGACCTGCGTGCCCGTGACCGGGAAAGGAACAGCTAGCTGGGCTGTTTGCTTCTGCCAGCTCACGTCTTCCCCTCGTTGAGAGCACAGTGAGAACGTGCAAACAGCTCTCCAGTAGCTCCTTGCTGGTAGCGATCCGCCAGCACCGGTGGCCAAGCATCCATCCATCCTGTGTGGCTGTCGGTGCGACGCTGCAGCACTGGAGTACCGACGCTGCAGCCTGGGCATCTCAACTTCTGTGGGTAGAAGCCCATCTAGACCCCCCACTTGGCCCATCGACAGCAAAGCAGCACTTGTTTTGTGAGTCCCCAGAGCAGAGCACTGTCCCCACTAGCCGGGGAACAGCTTAGCCACGTGCCCCAACGCTGGAGGAAGCCCAGGTAGCCACCAAGCGAGTGGAGGCCAGGTGAGATCTCCACTCCTTCAAGCCCAGGCACTGGAGCAGTGTGCTTTTGCTCTTCTGGCTGGTCCCCACGGGAGCTGCTGAGGACGGACTGCTAGGAGGGGTGGGTTGGGGTGCTCGGGAACCCTTATTTGAAATGAGATTTTCTTCTGGGTAAAGATCTCACGACATTAAATCAGGATGGAGCAGCTCATCCTTGAATCACCGCGGAGCCCACCTGTGCCATGACTCACGGCCTCGATGATCTAGTTAGGATGACAGAAGCTCGGGAGGGCACTGTGATGAAGCAGCCATCACCCAGCTCCCGGAGTTGTCAGGGCCCCCAAATATAGAAAAAGTTTTGGTCTGGCCAGGAAAAGTTTGAAAGTTGGAAGTAAAGTTGGGAGTTTGGAGGGAATGAAGATTTCCAGGGGAGCCCACGAGCAGCAGGAGCAGGAAGAGCAGTGATTTTTGTTTTACAGCCATGCTCCCAGCCCAGATTTGGCTCTAATTTAGCTACGAAGGAAGGAAATCTAAGCCCCTGCAGCACGAGCACCACTGTAAGCACCCTCACTCGCCATCTGCTGTGTTTGCACACCCCACTCCACACCGTGCAGACACACTGGCTGTTTGAAATGCCACTTCTCCCCTGCACATCTCGCTGCAACCGGAGGCAGGGCTGTCCCAGGGACACCTGCTGCATGCAGGTTTGCTGTGCTCATGCTGTGCTGGGCACTGGGGTGCCACCTGCTCTCGCTGGGGAGACCGTGACTTCACGTCCCTCATCCCAGCCTCAACCTCCAAGGAGGGGGTTGCATCCCTGCTCTCAGGGCCCAGTGCGGGCAGTGCAGTGCCATTCTCATAGTGCCAGCTCACAGTAGGGCCAAGAGTCACAGGGGGATGCCCATGCCCAGGTCGTGCTCCAGCTGGAGGGGTTAAGATGCTTTCCCCACGTGTTCAACAGGACTGAGGGAAGCAGTGTCCTTCAGCAACTGGTAACTAGTTGACTCTTGACTCTGCTGGCAGCCACGGAGCTGAAGCTCTGCAGACCCTGTGGCAGACTGACCCCGGGGTTATCGCTCCCCTCGCAGAGCCTTTGCCACAGGCACTGAGCAGAGCAAACGGGGAGCCTCTGCTCGAGAGGAACCAGCAGCCCACTGGGGAAATGAGAACTGGTGTGGGGTGACGGGCAGCATGGGGAGAGAGAAGCCTGGCTTTCCCCTCCCAGTCTCAGTCCCATCCATCCCAAGGCGGACGGCGTCTGCTGAGAGCCCGCAGACCCTCGCTCTGTCGAAGCACTGAAGCAGGATGGGCAGAGGGGATCGTTTAAAGCCCCGTTTGCCAAACAAACTCTGAGCACAACGTTTGCCACCCCTCTCCTCCTGACAACTCCTCTCCCGGTAACAGTGGGGGTTTTGGGTCACACGGCAGTCTCCCCTTTCTGTGGCAAGCCCAGAGGAGGAGGAGGAGGAGGGGGCTGTGTCCTCCTGCCGTCACCCAGCACTGTGCCCGCTGTGCCTCTGCCACTCAGACGCGCGGGATGGATGGGGACACCCGGGCAGGGTTGCTGCCCTTGAAGACGTCCAGGCTCCAGGAGCTCTTTTCACCTCCAGCTGGCACTATCTCGGCAGTTATTTGTCTCTCTGACATCAGCCATAAATTTCTGGGCCAGAAGGAGCCTGCAGGGTCAGCGAGTGCCCCCCCGGCAGAACACAGAGCACGGTTTGCGCATCAGGCCCAGGAGTTTCTTCGGAGATCTAATAAATCTTTGGGAAAGGCAGTCAGTCCTGATGGAAAGGGTCCAAGGCACGGCACCCCGTCCCCGGGTAAGCTGCTGGAGCGGTTAATTATCCCGGCAGCACGACTGCACCACCTCATCCCCGCTTGGAGCCAGCCTGCCGCGGCGCGTGGGCACACACCTGCCCGTGGCATCGCTCCTGCTGCTGCTCCCCGGGCTGGGGGGAGTCTGCCAGGAGTACGGCTCTTCCCAGGTGGGTGCAGTGGCCTCCCGAGCTCTCCTCTTGGCTGGTGAGCCAGACACCTTTATTCCTTCAGGTGGGCTGATCGGAGCCTCAGTGCAGCTGCGTGGATGTCTTCCCATGCAGCGTGTCGCTCGCGTGGGGGCATCTTGTGGCTCCAAGCCAAATGCAAGGTGGAAGAGGGATGGAGAGCTCTGTCAGTCACGAGCATCACTCTAGCACCTTTGCTCTCAGGTGGGAGCTCAAGCCCCCCTGCAGTTACCAGCAGGTTGGAGGCACCTGGTTCACATCCCCTCTGCCTCACTTTCTGCCCCAAGCAGCCAGAGGAGGGTCTGACCCCCATCTGTGGAGACTCAGTGAAACCCAAGGTCTTGTCCTGGCAACACAGGGGGCAGGGTGCACTCCTCTGTCCCCAGCAGGTCTGGATAGGTTCCTGATCACCTCATATCTCGGGGAGCTGTTTCACACGCTGACCTCTACGCCTGTGCAGGAGCAACTGCACAGTCCATGCTTTGGCTGACAGCGTGCAGGGTCTACTGCATGCCTTGCCTCCCAGCTGCCACCCTGCAGCTCCCCCAGGGGAAAATGCAGCCAGAAGCCACTCAACCATGCTTGGTTTGTCTGCCCCACAGCACTGGACAGGATTCATCTGAGTATTTAATGCCCAGTGGATGCCCCACATCTGTTGATCTCTATAGCTTTGCCCTCAAATCATGAGTTCACCATCCTGGGGCTGGACAGGATCTCCGGGGCTATCGTGTCTCATCTTCTCCTGTCTCACACACTCGTGTTATGCAGTCCCCTCCACGGGCTTGAGAAGCTCCAGCTTAGAGCTAGACAGCACTTTGCTCCTAGGACTCCTGCAGGAAAGCCTTTGCAGGGTTTCACCCCTCAAGCAGTTATTCACTCCGGCGCTTCCCATCCAAACGCAGTCAGGAATAGGCTGCTCAACGGGCAGCTTTATCCTCAGGCTCAGGTAACTCATCTCCCCTCTCAGTGGACATGTGAGGAGAAAGATTGCCCAGGGAGAGAGGCCACATCACCAGGGAGCCCCAAAGCTGCAGGGAGCTGCCGTGGTCCATCGGTCACAGACGATGCACCCAGCAGCTTGAGTGCTGCCCCGAGCACTGCTAAGGTCTCGGTGGGTCCTCATCCCCCGGCACCGCTCTCTCCAGACCCTTCTGGAAATACTCTAGCTGCTGCTGCCTCCGTTTGCCTTTGCTTTTGCCTGGCTGTGAGACGCCTGTGACTCAGAGCCGCGGCGTGCTAAGCGATGCTGCCCTGCGGATAAGCTGCCAGCTCGGAGCAGAAGCCCCTGCTCTGGTGTCCGAGTACGTGGCAGTGCAGTTACTTTACTGCCAAATTGCATCCCATTTGTCTCGCTCTCATCCTTAAGGGCACTCAGCTCCTCCTACACACTCCTCCAGCCCTTATCGGTGCTAGCAGTGACTCCAGGCTTCACGTCATTCCTACAGGGATTAAAGAAGATGCGGGTTGTCAGCGCTCGAGCGGCTCCTCGGTGAACTCCCTCAGGAGCCCCCTGCCAGATTCCAGCCCCCCGCTCAGCACAGCCTGTTTCCCACCGACCTACTGCTTCTCCACCCAGGCTAAGTCTCTCGCAGGGCACCTCAACCGAAGGAGCACGTCGCTGCTTGGCTGCAGGGACCCAGGCACACCTGCTCTCGCCCGGTTCCTGACTCAAACAGGTCAGGCCTGGCCTGCAGCTGGGAAACCCACCCCACGCTTCGATCAACACACCACGTGCTGCCTTCTTTTTACTCTTCACAGTTTGTCCCAACAGCTTTTCTTCTGTGAGGGACAGAAGGACCAGTCCGTGGTTACCCCCACTGCATGCCCAGTCCCCTCCTCCTTCCCTGTCACTATCTACAGTGTTCACTCTTGAGACTGCATCTCAGAGCTACAGCTATCAGCCCTACAGGCGACCTGGTACACCCTTCCTTTACCTCTGCCTCTCTCTCGGCTCAGAAATCCCAGGGCTTGGCTTTGCATCCCCCTCCTTTGCCCTGCTCCATCCCCAGTAGCTGCTGGGGGGATGCTTAGCTTTGCATCCCCCCTCCTTTGCCCCACTGCTCCCGTTGGTGTGACCGGTGCTGGGCTCCCTTTGGCTGGTGCCTGGGGAGCCTGAGCCAAGCTGCATACCTGCGGTGTTTCCTCCTGCCGGGTTTGCCTTGGCTCTGCTGCTCTCCCTTTTGCTCTCTGTTGGTGTCCTCTGCCAAAAGAAGTCTGCCTTCCTTCTGCTCCCTGCCTTGGACATCTGCAGCCTCCTCATGCCCGAGGGTGCTGTGTGCCCGAGCACAAAGACATGAAGGAGGAGAAGCAACAGGGGACTAACATTGCTGGGAAACCTTTCCTTTCCTCTGCTCTGGCCATCCTGAACTTGGTTTGGAGACACTTAGAGCTGCTGAGGAGCAGCCTGGCACAGAGGGACCTGGTAGCACTGGGTGACAACCAACTGAACAGGAGCCAGCAGGGTGCCCAGGTGGCACAAAAGGCCAAGGGCATCCTGGCTGGGATCAGCACTAGTGTGGCCAGCAGGGCTAGGGATGTCATTCTCCCTCTGTCCTGGGCACTGGGGAGGCCTCCCCTTGAGTACTGGGGGCAGTGCTGGACCCCTCACTTCAAGAAAGAGATGGAGGAGCTGGAGTAGGTCCAGAGGAGCAACGAGGCTGGGAAGGGACTGGAGGGAAAGGCACTAGAGAGCCTGATGAGGAGACTCTGAGGGAGCTGGGGGTGTTTAGCCTGGAGAACAGGAGACTCAGGGGAGAGCTTGTCACTACCTGAAGGGAAGCTGCAGACAGGTGGGGGTCAGGCTCTTCTCCCAAGCCTCACGTTGGTCCCAAGCAGTTGCCTTTTTCTACCACATGATGCTGTTTCGAGCTCTCTCAACTATTCACCTCCAACGTGAGGAGCACTAACCTGGTTTGAGGGAGCAGGTTCCAGCCTGGCAGCACTGGGAACTCTGGAGCATTAGGGTGCTGCAGTTGGTACAGGCAGCTGTTTGAACAACCAGCATGCGGTGAAGCGTGCCCTCGTCCTCTGCAAGGAGACTGGGGAGGCACCCAGCAGGGAAAGCTATTTTTCATGTCCTTCGGAGAAGAAACTGCTTGACTTAGTAACTAGCACTTACACCTAGCAGCAGACCCGGTGTTGTTAGGAGGATTAAGGGTAGCCAGGCTCTGTGTGGAGCTGAAGAAAGCTCCTGTATCATGGGATGTCGATCCACTGGGGCTGAAGGCAGCAGAAATAAAACCTCACAGAATAAGGTTGCCCACCCAGCCCCTGCATGGCCCTCCCTCAGCTAACGTGCCCCGTGTCCATGACATGGCTGCACGGCTTTGTTGCAGACAGTGGGCTTCTGGGGACTAGCAAGTCACGCCAGCATCCCCCCACGATGTTCCACGAATCCAAGATCAGCCCTGCTCAGCACGGGGTCTGCATCGTGCCGCAGCCAAGCATTGAGTATGAGCATCGAGGTACCTCTTCCCCTGGCGCAGGCTTGGCGCTCACTCGGTGCTCCCACCGGCTCTCCTTTCTAAGGAGGACTTTGCCCGTGGCTAGCAATGCACTTAGCACGCAGGCTTGGGGTTACTAATCCTGCTTACCGAGCCACCAGCGCCTTGCTCGCAAGTGGGGGAGGCGGGGAGGATGCGCTGCCACCAGCTCTGCGATGCCAAGGTCCCCTCTGCTCGGAATACTTGGACTCACTGGTGCCACCGCCTCCTGCGCCTCTCCTGCTCAAAGCACCTCTGATGCAGATGCCTTGGACCCCTGAGTGTCCTTCACAGAGCAGGAGGAGGAGGGCAGAACCCTTCTCTTATGCCATGGCTGGGTTCAGGGAAGCATAGGGGCACTTGCTGTCCGTCCCACGCGTGCTGCAGCCACCCGTGTAGGGACCCAGGGACTTCACATGCGCTGCTCTGTGGCACTGCCAGCTGCCCTTCTAATAGGCACTAATTCAATTTGCAGCTCTGCTCCTTGATCCTTTCACGCCGCCTCCTGAGCTGCTTTGCACCGACGTTTGCTGATGTAAGCGGCTGCAGGACAAGGAGGAGGGGGGGTGCTGGCTGCCAAAGGAGAGCTAGGGGGTTGCATCCATACCCAGGCTCCCCAGGAGCCTCCCAGATGACGAGAGGCTGGTTACGGGTGGCATCTGCATGGCTGCATCTGGGGGTGGGATTAGACTGTGGTGTCAGTGGGACGAGGAGTCTGTCATGCTCCAAAGGGGAGGAAGATTAGGGAACTCAAACTCAGCATGAACCCCAGGAAGAAAATCTTATCACATGCCCAAACTGACTTCTCATCCTTCTGGAGGGGCTGAACAGCAAGCAGCTCGGTCTGGAGGGGCCCTGCTTGCCTCAGTGCAGACCCTCTACCAACCCAGCTAAGCACCCTCTCCCAGCCATCACTGCTGGGTTGGCCAGAGACCTGATCCAGTGCTCACCGGTGATGAGTAGAATCCTTGATCCCAGTGCAGGTCCTTGGCAGGAGGTAGGTAGCCATCCTGGTTGGGCTCACAGGGCACAACACATGGTCACCTTCTGGCACCAGGTCCGTTCTCCTTCGGGCTGCAAGCAGTAGGCTGTGGTACAGAGACAGTCACCCCATCCTGAGCTGCTGGTAGCCTGGGAACTGCCTCAGTGTATCTGTTGGGAAAGGCCTTGGAGCAGGCTGCTCGGAGAAGGGATCTCCACATTCAGGATTCCTTTGGGACCTCAGGAAATTCTGAGAAAGCTCTGAGTAAAGAGAAACCCAGTCCTCTAAGATCCCGGGCCCTGTAAATGCATCAGAGGCAGTAACAGCGCTTGCCAAACATTAGCTGTACGGGGCACCCTAACAGGGAGGCAGGCAGGGAAGCTTTGAAACCAGAAGGACCCTGGGCATCTGTCAAAGCTGCTCGTGATGCCCCAGTTTACGCTTCAATCCAGTGACAAACTATACTGGTTTCCACATTTGCTTACTGGGACTCAGTCTCAGAGCTCTTCCTGGACTGGACCCTGCCTTCCTAGATTGGACAGTCATGCTCCAGCTGAACCCACGGCCCCCAGGCTAAGGCTGGGCAGTTACTGCTCACTGATCTATTCAGTTATTCAGCAGGAGGGAGCAGAACCCTCTGCAGACGCTGTGCAGACACCGGGCTGTAATAAATGCAGAGACCCTGCTGCACTTCTCAGCATCAATAGTCACGCTCTGGAAATGAAGACCTTACTTAGCCTATTAGCACACAGTCATTAATGGCCCCTAAAATAAACACAAACCAACATCTCCCTGAGCAGGGAACCAGCAGAAAGAGTCCCACAGGATTACTGACTCCAGAGAGAAAAGGGAGCTTGGGAAAACCCGTGGGCAGTGTGATAAAGTGATGATCTGGAGACAGGCAATTACCTGGAGGAGCCTCCTCACTATAACCTGAAGTGGTTTGGGGGTCTGAACGGGTTTTGCTTTAGAAAAGAAATATTTTGTGGGTTTGGTTTATTTTTTCATGGAAAGTTTAGCCTGAAACCTATAGGATTCCATCTCCTTTGAAATCCCAGCTCCCGGGCTTTCTAGAGTGTCCGAGAGCTGTGGTCTCATGTGTCCACAATGAGCTGAGTGCTCGTCCCCTTGCAAGGTGAGATGCTGCCCTAGATTTCCTGGCAGCACTGGTGTTTCTCATCTGACAGGCTCACTCTGTGTGTTAAGCCTTCTGGCTGAATCAGACAGTGGCACCGCTCCCTCGGTGCTGGGAAACTCAAATCCCTTGGAAACCAAACTTCACAAAACTCGGGTACCTCCTGTCTTCATGAAACCCCCCACTGGCTCTGTACAGCCAGACCACCTCATCTGCACCTGCACAGAAAGGGAAGGAGAGGAAAGCCACAGTGGCTGGCAACTATCATCTTCTCCATGGGAGAAAGCATCTCCTGAGGTGCCTCGATCCCAGGGTACAGGAGCAGGCTGGTTGCTCCTAAGTTTTCCCCTTCCTCCTCTTTGACACCAGAGCAGAAACCCAGAGGATGTGCAGTGATGCTCCTTTGGTTGCTGCTGCAAAATGCAGGCGACCAGAATGCCTCCAGGACCTGGCACGTGGCAGGTCAGCACTGCTGGGCACAGTGAGAGATGGAACTCTTGCTAATATCCCAAATTAGCCAGGATTAGCACTGGTGTCATCTCTGCCTGCTCAGTCTCCCGTGCAGTGGAGGATCTGGCTCCTCTTACAGCTTCCTCTGGATTTTGGAGCCAGTCAGAAGGCCTGGCAGGCTTTACCCCAGTCAGTTTGTACTCACTGTTCCTCATCACCTGATTCTTCTTGCTGTGCCATCCTGTGACCTTTCAGGGACTGACATGAGGATGAACGTGTTGCAGCCTCCAAGACTGCCCCCCCATCCTTTTCTGGGTATGGGTGGCAGACAGAGAGCCTCCTGGCCAGGGCCACGGGCATCTCCCCTGGGTGCAGTCTGGTGGGTCCCACGTGTGGGGTATTCTCTCTAGAAGTGCTGACGTGATCCTCATTCACGCTGGTTGTCGCACTCCTCCTCCAGCCCTTTCTCTAAGCACAGAGAACATGGAAAGCGTTTTGGCACAGACTGAGGCAAAGGCAGCAAGGGGTGGCCCAGCCTCACCAGTCTCTGCTGCCACAGCATCACCTACCCCATTCAGAAACGGTCTCCTGTCTTCCTTGCTCCTTGTTTTACTACCAGTGCAGGAGTGGGGATTCTTCTTGTCCTTGATGCCTCTTGCAGTTGTCTGCTCTGGGTGAGCTTTGTCTCTCACACATGGAAGTGTTTCTACATCCCTTCCTCACAGCCCCCCCTTTGCTTGCACTTCCTATTGCTGTGGTTTTGCATGGGAGGCTGCTGGTGAGTCCCCACTTGAACCCTCCCGATGGCCACCAGCCACCCCCAGCTGTCGCCCTGCTCTGCACAGGGTAGTCCCACCAGCTGCTTTCTAAGGGAAGGGAGGGAGAAATTCATAGCTTGCCTAGGTTAAACGTGGCCTCACTCCTAACCCAGCCAGATAGCACCCTGCTTGAGAAGGGAGGGTGGAGAGGGCACCAAAGGAGGGCACCGAAGGAGGCAACAGGGTTGGCCTCCTGTTCTTGTTCTCTCCCACCCGCCGGCTGAGGAGGTGCCTGACAGGGAGCGGTGTAAGGGGAGATGTAAAGGTGCACTGGCAGCTGATGTCCAGTAGCAGGGAAAAAGCACTTCATATCCCAGCTAAACTGCTGGCTCTGCCTGCCCTGGGGAGCAGCGTGGGCTATATAATTACACATCAGGTATCGTGTTCATCCAGACCTCACTGGATCAATAGCCTACAGCCTACTGCGGCTTCGCTCCCACACCCGAGCCCAAACCAAGGTGATCCCTTCTGCTGTCACCTGGAGCGCTGAATGCTCCTGAAGGAGGATCCAAGCAAGGACAGACCAGCGAGGAGACAAGATGCTCCTGGATTTCAGCCGGCACCCAGGGATGGGAACCCATTTGCTAAAGTGCCACAACCAACAGTCCAGACCCAATCCACCAAGCCAGAGGCAAGCAAACCACCCTTTCCCCTCTGATCCCACCAGCGAACCTTAGGATCCTCCAGACTCCAGCGTGCAGTACTTTCTCTGGCAGGGCCCAGCAGCTCTGGTTACAGCAATCAAAGATGTCCCAGGCAACTGGAAATCAGAGGAGTCTGAGCTCAGGACTTCTTGCTGTTGCCCTGTCTCCTGCAAGCAGATGACTCTTGGGAATGAAGTTGTCTGAGTGAAGGGTCAGAGAGGGCTACCTGCGAGAGCATCCTCATGTGAATGATGCTCCTGTGCTCTCTGGCTGAGGGAAAACTCCTGCACTGCAGTTTTTTGACCTCCAGATGAAACAGTGGGGGTTTGGGAAGGAATTGCTGAAGGAGGCAGGGTCTCAGGGAGAGGGAGAGAGAGGCACAGCTATTGGGGCTGGAGTAAAGCAAGCTGCTGGAGGAAGCCACGGGGGAAATGGCAGAGTGCCCTATGGCCAGCATGCTGGGTGAACCCCATCTTCTTTACTACCCAGTGGAGTCCCTCTCTGAGAAAGTGAAGCTGTGGGATTCCCAAAGCTCCACATTTAGTTCCTCCGGGCTTCTAGGAGAAGGTGTAGAGCTGAGGGACCCTCCTGGAGCCTGCAGGAGAGGCAGCTGGGGAAGAGCTCACCACCAATTCAGGGACCGTAGGAGACTTTCCCAGCACAGAATTAACCATGCATTGAGGCTGCAGCTCTCCACGGGGACACAGCAGGAGGTTCATGTGAGAATCCACCAGGGGAGGCCTTACCAGTGCCCAGGACAGGGGGAGAATGACGTCTCTAGTCCTGCTGGCCACACTATTGCTGATCCAAGCCAGGATGCCGTTGCCTTTTGAGCCACCTGGGCACACTGCTGGCTCGTATTCAGCTGGTTATCAGCCTGTAGCTCTGCAGGGGGGTTCTTGTGGCCTAAATGCACTTGGCCCTGTTAAACCTCTCTGCAAACCCAAAGGGAAAAACCCCAACAACCAAGCACTTGCAAAGAGCCCCCAGCTCTCCGATCGCACTTGCAGTGCAGGTGCTGGAGAGATGCCCCCCTCTCAGAGCAGGAGGGAGCACCACAGCTCCGGGCCAAAGCAGCGAGCATCCTCCTGGCACCTACTGCTGCTGAACACTTTGCTCTGCAAACCACAGCCAGAGGGTCTGATTGGGCCAGCTGCTCCTCCATTATAGGTGAGAATGTGGGAGACAGAAGGGCGGCAGACTGCCTGTGGGTGCTCAGGGCAGGTTTGCCAGGCTGGCAGGGAGAGCTAAGCCTCTCCTCCCTCACACCTTCTTCTTGGTGCAAGTCGAGAGGGTCTGGGAGCCATGGAAACATCACAGCTTGGGGGGTCCTCTCCTGCCCTGGTCTCCTCACTTCTGTCCCAGCAAGCTACTGCTCTGCAAATACTTCTCCTTCCACCCAGGACTTGCAGAGGAGCATTCCCTCTTGGGGGATGACTGGCTGCATTACTGGGACCCCAGGACCCCCTTGGCATCTGATTCTTACTCTCTCTGTGACAGTGTCTGCTGGAAACGTGGTTCAGAGGAGATGATGCGACGACGGACGTCACTGCCGCTCGCATTGCGCACTCCGCTGCGTCTGCTTCCCCCCTCCTTTCTTCTCTCTACAGAGTTATCCTGTGAGAGGCAGCTTGTGACCGGCGGTGTGAAGTGTCACCGTTATCACTCCTCCACAGCACCAGCAGCATTAGAGGTTGTCAGTCTGAAAAAATAAGCAGCATGGTTTGACTCTGCAGAGCAGGCACTGCAACAGCCTGGGCTCCCCGCATCAGGATGCAGAGGTGGAAAGAGCCCCGTTAGGTGCTGACACAAACACATCCCAGCATCACAGTACTGATGAGACTAGAAAAGACCCTCAAGATCATCCAGTCCAACCTAAAACCAACCCAGGAAACCTAACCATCTGCCATCTAGGTCATGAGCTCCTTGTTCCAGCCGACTCTGGGCAGGCTGAGCCCGCTCGGATGTTAAGCCTATAAATATAGAGCCGTGCAGAGGCAGACCCCCATGCGCTGCCCTCCCTCCCTGCTCCTACAATAGGAGCACAAAGGTGGAGGGAGATTGCTCAGCGCTGAAGCATCACCAGTGACGCAGGTCTCTAAGTGGGTCAGACGGAAAGGTGATGATAAGGAGAAGTTTGGGGAAAACATCCCTCCAGCGGGGAAGGTGAAGCCAAGACAAAGCCAGGGGCCTTTGTCGTGCTGGGCTGGCGAGTGCTGAACAGCCTGCCTTCCTTTTTATGCCTTCACTACAGGTAGGAAACAGATGGGGAGGAGCAGGCACAGCTGGGGAGCATTTAGAAGCAGCAGCACCAACAGGCTGCAGGTTCCCATAATGAACTGTGATTCTCGCAGAGAGAGGGGTGCTCTGGCTCTCAGCTGTCGCAGAGCCATCAGCAGAGTGCACAGCGAGCCTGATGCTGCTGTACAAGCCCTCCTTTGGGCTGAGACACTGCTCAAGAGGAGGTGTGCAACTCAAGGAGCATCTTCTCTCTGGGTCGAGGCAGAGATGAGGACACGGCCAGTGGAGTGTGATGGACACAGGTGCTCTGAGGGCCACGTCGTGTTGTGATCCCCAAGATGCAGGGAGGCCTGATGCTTTTGGGGTCTGGCCAAGACCCTGCTCCTTTGAGATGAGGGGTAACCCTGCAAGCCACCTGGTCTCCTTTGCAGCTCCGTGCTGTGGCTGTTCTTCAGCTTCACACTCTAAGCGGGCAGATTCAGCTGGGCTGAAGTATCAAGGGTGATGCCCAGGGTCAAGCAGTGTAAGAGAGCCACACATGAAGAGGCCAGGCTTAGAGAGAGCACATGTGCATGCCTTGAGGTCACTGGGTGGGAATTCACAGCTCTGCAGAGGGAGGAAGGGGCAGCATCCTTCAGAAATGACAGCCTTGCTCATAGTGGGAAAGGGATGAGGAGAGGAAGGGCTGCAGGCAATGCTGATGGCAGCCTGACATCAACCAGGAGGCCAAGCCCTGCTTCCAGGGAATAAGCGGGTCACCTCAAGAGGAAGCCCTTACTGGAACCCAGACCATCAGGCTGTTTGTCATCTCAGCATGCAAACCACAGCGAAGTCACAGCTATGTCTGTGCAGACAGCAGTCTGTCTGTCCCAGGCTGTCCCAGGCCACTGCAAAGGCTTTACTGCTGCACCTTCCCCCCCGAGACACCCTTCAGCAAGGCAGCTTAGCCCCAGCTCGCTCATACCCCCACAGTGCTGTGGTGGCTATAGATGTAACCCACCAGTAACAGTGCTGGCTAGAGATTTTTACCCTGCTGTGCATATGCAGCATCTCCTGGGGTGAGAGCCGAGCTACTCAGAGAAGCTGGAAGATGCTGGCGATGCTGTGCGAGCCCTGAAACACCATCTGAAAAGCAAATGCAATCAGTGCCCTTCCCAGGGGGAGAGTGCTGACTCATCTGGTGTTCACTCTCCTGCAGACTGAGGTAGTCTGCTCTTTGTCAGTGCCCTGGGTCTCCTTCACCTCCCTTGCCTGCCTCCCCTTTTCCGCGGCACTCACACGCAAGCCCTGTGCGCTCCTGGGTGACGGTGTAACCCCCACCCCAGGGCTGGAGCTGGTCCTCTTAGCTCTGCCCTCCATTTGATGGCACGCAGCACGGCTCCTCATCACAGTTTCAAATCACAGTTCAACTGCAAGGGGTGCTCTGGAACAGACACTTGAGCAAAGTGAGCTTGGCTTGGGTGCTGAGCTGGGAGTGACGGCTTCGGGGGCAAGCAGAGCCACCCTACTGACCACCCCTTCCAGCAGCACCAGCCTGTGCCCCAGAGCAGCTCTGTCTCACAAAAGGAATGCACGTGTGTGTCTTGCTGGCAACCTGGATGCCTCAAGCCTGTTGCAGCCATCTCATAGAGCCACTCTCTGCACTAGACAGTAAAGGTCAGCATCACCAAGGGCTGTCATAGGGGAACTCAGTGGTCTACAAGAAGGCAGGCAAGGTGCCTGCTTCCCTAAAGCACCCTCCCAGTGTCTTGCAGTGCTGCTGTGACCCCAGTCACAACCCCCTGGGCAGGGACAGCAGAACAGGAGCAGCGTAACGTGGAGTCCAGAGTGAGGGCTGCGTGTCCTTGGCTGGCCACCCTGGTTTTAGGGGACGGAGCAGCTGGCGCTGAGGGTTCAGAGACAGCGTCACGGAACAGATCCTGCAGTTCAGGTCCCCAGCAGTGGACACAGTGTTTGCAGAGCAGATCATATCATCCTGGAATGCCTTTGTGGTAGGGGTAGTGTAGTGAGACAGGCGATGCAATCTCCTCTCACATTAGCAAAGCCCAGGGGAAATCACCAGCCTTCGTCTCCGGGTACCACTCTGGTCTCTGTTCTTCCCAGCTATCTGATTATTGAGTTGCAGTAGAACAGCCCGGGGAGGCACTCAGACTCCTGCTGTTCCTGGCTTCTTAACCTGCAGAGTAGCACGACCCAGTGCCAGGCATGGCTAGGGTCGAATACTTAGCTGGATGCCAACAAGCAAGCAGGGCTATCTGATGCACACCGGGCACTACCAGTCCTTGCCTCGCCACAGCTTTGGGCACGTGCCACGCACAGAGGAGCCACTCACGGTGAGTACTGACCCTGCAAAGACATGCCCACCACCATCTGGCACCACGTCCGTGCTCCTTCGGGCTGCAAGCAGTAGAAGGTGGCACAGAGACCGTCACCCCGTCCCGAGCCACTGGCAGCCTGGGAGTTGCCTCAGTCTTTGCCATGACTGCTTGTTTTGGTGAATCTGGCTGCTAGAGGAAGGTGAAAACAGAGGTGTCGGTGACTGGCAGAGCAGTGTCCACTCACAGTGAGAGATCTCCCACATCTCCCTAGTGCTGCAATAGCAGGGAGCTAGCTGGAGAGGCTCGAGCTGCAGGAGCTGATACCAGCTGAGCTGCACTCCTGGCTGCAGCTCCAGACCCTTTCAGAAGCTCTAGAGAAAACACCAAAAGGCATTTGCTGCCCTCTGGGAAACTCTGATGGCTGGGGAGAAGCCAGTGCCTGGCAAGCAATTGCTGAATGCAATGCTTTGCCTTCAGCCTCCCAACGTCCCCTGGGAGCCAAAAACAAGGATGACAGATAAATCCAGGGACAGAGAGAGGAGAGGGGGCTGTGAGACCCTTCTGCCACCTGTGCTACCTCCAGCGCCTTGTTTCAGTGCTGGAGGTTAACGTGAGGCTTCACCGAGAGCTTTGGCATGCCGAGGAGCTGCCTCGGTGAAGAGGTGCCTCCACTCCGTGGCTCCTCCGAGGGCTGTGGACAATTAGATCCTCTCTTATCAGAAGCGAAAGTCGGTTTCCAGAGAAGCAGAGCGGAACCTGCGGAGCAGAGCTGGCAGTTAATTAAAGAGGCCAGGTTTTCAGCCACGGAATGGGTTGCGTTTAGCGCAGGATGCGAAGGGAGGTGGTGAGCTGGGAGCAGGGTCGCGTAGATGCTGGGTTAATTACCCAAACTAATTACAAACACGGCAGCTAAGGGCTCCGGGCCAGACTGCAAGCCGCTGTGTTTTGGAGCAGACACTGAGGGACAGACCTTGGATTGGGGGTCAGACCTTCAGGTGCTGCTCAGCCTTGCTGCGAGCAGTGATGGAGCAGCTAACCCGAGAGCTTGGCGCGGCACTTTCTCTAACCATAGAGAAAGCGATGGCCTGGTGGGTTGGCAGGCCTTCCAAGCACAGATAACACGTTTATCTGCAACCTAATTGTCCTTTGCCTCTTTTTAATGAGCCTGCCCTGATGGGGCAGCTCTGGGGCAGAGCTGGCAGCACGTCGCGCTGGCAGAAGCACACAGGATGGGCAGCCACACACACCATCTCCACAGAGGACGAGACAGACAAGCAGCAATGTTTTATCTGCTTAGAGCAGAAAGAAACCATGGGGGACCACATCTTGCAGAGGACACAGCCTCAGTCCCCACCGTTCAGCATTTCACTGCAGTTTTGATCTGTTAAACGAGAGGCCGTATCAGGAACAGAGGGCACCGCTTTGAAGAGCTCACGTTTGGAGCCAGGACATCCTGCCTCATCCACACGTGCCGTACTTCAGCGCACAGTAAATCCTGTGGCACAAGAGCAGGGTCTCCTCCGTTGCATCCCGTGCTTCCAGGGACGGGCAGCACAGTTCACTAGGTAAAGGGAATCGATAACAATGGGTTCCCTGTTGTCCTCGCTCCTAGATGGCAGTGGACAACCCAAAATGAGGTGAAGCGTGCTCCAGATTTTCTCTTACAGCAGACTTCTCACAGCAGGGCAACACCTCCAGCAAAGGATCTGTGCACAGCAGGAGCCTGAAGGATGAGGCAGGCAGGCTCTGGCTCTGGGGGAGCTGTAACTGCACTGGAAGTAATGGAAGAGGGTGTAAACTTCAGAGCGTGAGGGTGGAGGGTTTAAATAAGAATCAAGAGATGAAATTCCCCCTCCTTTCAATTAGATCATAAAAGCCTCGAGCACCCTGCCAAGTCTCAATCAGCTTGCAGCCCCTATTTCTTCTTCAGAAGCAAGAGCTCTTCCGAGAGTCCCTGCAGCCCCTGAAGCAATACACTCCGTCAGAGCTGGCTGCGAGGGAGAAGCCAAGGCAGAATGGCTAATGCCAAACTAAACAGGCTTATTTTGAGCTGACTAGTGGTGGACTGCAAGGCACCTCTGCAACTCATCCCATCCCACACGCAGCTCAGAGTAGGGCCAGCTTCTAGGTTCAGTCAGGTTACTGAGGACCTTGTGCTCTTCGTTTCTGCTTGCCTTCAAGATTGGAGATCTCGCAGCCTTGCTGGACAGCCTGCCCCTGTGCTGGGTAGCTCTGAGGTCTTGTGCCTGTTGTCCCTCGCTGCTGAGAACGTTCAACGAGGGTCTGGCTCAATCTTCTGCAAGAGCCCAACCAGGGGGGCTCTTTATCTCCTGCAAAGCTCTTCCACGTCAGCCCCAGCCCATCCCTCTCTGTGGGACTCATCCATACTGCCTGCAACAGTCTGTACTTGGCTTCTGGAAGCCTCACAATGGTCCTGGCAGTCCCAGTCCACAGGCTGCCCAGGTGATTCTGAGAAGCAGGTCTAGCCCCAGCACCCTCTGGTTGTGACCTGGCCCCACACCTGTTGAGGTGGCTCCCGCCCCACTGCCCAATGGGTGATAAGAGCAGCGACTGGCACTGGGACCATGATGACCACAGCCTCTAGGTTGCTCCCAGCAAGACACGACCCCTTGGTGTCACGAAGGCCTTCCCGCTGTTGGCTGTGCCTGCCCTTGCACGGGGGTCTGCAGGGCACCTCTTGTGGGCAGCGCTGCAGCCAGGGCTGCACCATGTGCATGCACTACAGGTGACTCCTGTTAGTGGGGTCCAGCCCCTCCTTTCCCAGGTGGTTGCACTGCATCGATTTCAGATACAGGGAAACAGGGTGGGTGTTTCAAGAGAGTTTCCACCAGGATGGCACTGACTCTGCCCCTCTCCCAGGACTTTTCCATACGGAGTCATCCAAGAGGTATGAAGCCTCCTCTGGGAGGCTGGGTGCAGTGACTGGCTGTGGGTGAGTGATCGGTGCTTGATGCAGAGCAGCAGTTACAGAGGTTGGAACCAGAACCCACCACACCAGCCTGCTGCTCCCAACCTCCCCCCACAACAGAGCCCCTGTCTCTGATAAAGCCCCGGTGTCCTGGTGCCAGATCACTCCTTACGCTGGTTGAAAGCAAACAGGGTGCATTCAGGGGAAGGAGAAAAGGAGGGATGTACAGGACAAGGAATCCCTGCATGCAAAGGCACTTGAGGAATTTCAGGGAGGAGGGGGAGAACAGGCCATTCCAGTGTAATAAATCTGTCTGATATCTGCTTCTACAAACGTGATGCTATCAGGGAGCAGAGCTGCCCCCAGAAGCCCCTTAAGAGCGGATGCCTTTCCTCCTGAGGTACGAAGGAGAGCGAATCCACCGCTGGCTCCAGGTCCTTTCCTTGTGCCCTTTCCCACAGGGTGCTTTCAGCTGTCTCTTCTTGTCGCTGCTCTGGGAGGGATGAGGGTGCCGATACAACATCTCCTCAAAGAATTGATCTGGTTTCTGGAGCTGAGCTTACAAACCACACGCTTACAAACCACGTGCTCCTGCTTCTTGCTGTGGCAACCATGCAGGGGCCCCCTAAAGAGTGACCCAGGAGAGCAGCTTTGTGACCATCCTGTATCACAGTAAGGATGAGGCTGGAAAAGATCTTCAAGCTCATCCAGTCCAACCTAAACCCAACCCAGTCACCCTAACACCTGACATCCAACTCATGCCACTCAGCACTTCACCCAGCCTAACCCTGAACACCGCCAGGGACGGTGACCCGACCCCCTCCGTGGGCAGCCCGTTCCAAACCCGGATCACTCTGCCAGGGAAAAACCTTCTCCTAAGGTCAAGTCTAAACCTCCCCCGATGGATGGAGCTGAAGGCTGTGACCCCCTGTCTGTCCTGCACTGCAGCCTGAAAGCCGTAACTCTGCAGAAGTCCTTAAAACAGTGAGTTCCAAAGCAGGCAGCAGCAATGTGTTTTCTCACTCTGGGGCCCCCGAGGAGTTATTAAAGGCTGTGTTTCAGACTCATTCAGATGCCAGCTAATTACAGCCTGTGCCAATAGGAAGGCAGGCCACGGGATTGTGTTTCTGTTGCCACTACTGCTATATTAAACCTATAAAATGCATAAAGGAGCATGAAGCCCTGTTCCCCTTTTGAAGAGGATCATTCAAAAGCAGCCGAATAAGAAAGGCTGGAGCAGAACATCCCAACCCCTCCTTATCCACTTAAAAAAAATCCACTATCTCCAAGGCAGCTGTGGGGAGCTGCTTCTGGCAGCTGCCACTGGAGCCACGCAGCAGCCCTTCGGTGGGTCAGCCTGATGGATGGCCTCTTCCATCGATGAGCTAGCCATCCCCTTTAGAAGTGGGAATCATCTGAGCAGTCTGGGGAAGCTTTAAGGGAACATTCATCACAGCAGGGCAAAAGGTGTCTCTTTTGCATGGCTCTGCAGCAGCAGATCTCTAAAGGTCTGCAGAGAAGAGACCTCTAGGCACAGAGAAGGAAAGACCCTTCAGGCCCAAAGAAAAGCCCTGCTGTGGTTTGAGCAGGAGGTCTGGGGCTAAGGCACTCAGATTCCAGCCTGGAGCTAGCCCTGTTCCATTGCCATCATTGTAAACTCATGGAAGTACTGAGCTTGGAAAAGACATTTCAGATCATCAAGTGCAGTCACTGACTCTCATCACCCTCCTCCTTAAGCCTCCTCATCACCCTCCTAGCCATCCCTTGTGATGTCTATCTAAGACACGAATGAACTTGCATTTCTTTCTCCCTCTTCCTTTACTTTTCAAGCATTTTTTAGCAGTGATTCTGCTGGCTGGCAGCAAAATGTCCTGTTGGCTGGACTGCCAGGGGTGTGAAGCCATCTCCAGCATCTCAGCTCTCCCTCTCTGTTCCTTCTCTTCATGAACAGGTCCTCACTGAGCTATCCCAGTGGGTACCTCCACAGCAGGAGGAGCTGCTGTGGGCTTTGCTCTCACGGGTGCTCTAGGGCTACTTCTAGTCGGTCTTTCGAGGTCCCTTGCAATCCCTACCGATTCTGTGATTCATTCACCACCCACCAGACCCTTGCAAGGGCTCACGCTGTCTCACCATCTTGATCAGCATTCCAGGCAGCAGCCAGGCAGATCCCAACGCCAGTCTGTCTTTGGGGGGAAAGAGCTGGTCCATGTGATGTGCGAGGTGTCCCTGGTCTTCATCCTCTTGAAACGAGATGAGCAGGTGTTGTGTAGAACAGTAAAACCAGTAGAGTTTGCTGCTGGAAAGAGAGAAACACCTCTTCAGACGACAAGGAAACTACTGGTGAAGTCCTAGACGCCAAACCTGGTCTTTACTTTGGACTCACAGGGATCCCTGAGGCTCTGGATTCCTCAGTTTCTCCCAAATCCTCGGTTTTTAAAGAAGTCCAGTAGCAAATCAACAGGAGTAGGGACTTGAAGAGCAGATTTATGACCCCTTCCAGGGCTACGCAGGCCATGGCCATGAGATGGTTCCTAGAAAATTAGTCTCCCTTAAGAATTCCTGGCTGGGAAGAGGGTTAGCATTTAATTTTATTTAATAACAGTCCCACAGAGTAATTGTTTACGCATGCACGGACACGCGGAGATGGATGTGGTTATTTGGCTCGTTCCCTTGTCCCTGCGCCAAGGATCTGGCAGCAGGACCTGCTGTGTCAAGTGGTGTCTAATCTCCCATAAAACCTCACCCTTCTGGCACAGACACTCGAGCTCACAAGTTTGAAGCCCCCTTCCTCGCCAGCTCTGTGATCCAAGTGCTTGCAAACCCTGCCGGGTGCCGGGTGTCCCCCCTGCCATCCCAAGTGGGGCTGGAAGGGTGCTGCAGCCCTGGCAATGCAAGCATGGGGCTCATCACATCTGGTGGCTCTCTTCAAACGGCTCTTGCTGCTCTTCTGAAGTGTGAATCTCAGCTTTCACTGCTTCAAACACAAGGATGGGGGATGAAGGTCTTTCTGAGGGCAGAGAAGAGCTGGAGAGTAGTGATGTTGTAGCATCTGAAGGTGAATAAACTCACAGCTTGTGACTCTCATGATTCTGGGCATCAAATTCATGCTCCAAAGCCCTTTGCCAGCCATGAGGTCTGTGTGCCCACGCAGAGCATCACTTGACCATGCTGCAGCCTCTTAGGGTTGTGATCAAGCGTGCAGACACAGCCTGGTGCCTCTGTCTGTGCTGTCTCTTCCTGGCCTTAACTAGAGCCCTGTGAGAAGCAGTTTCACCATCTCTAAAGTACGCAGGAAAAATGCCTAGTGACGTGGTTTGGAGACCAGTTTGAGCTGATTTGAGTCTGAAACGCTGCAGAAGAAATGCAGCCTTGCCTTCGAGCCCCTCGTCTCATGGAAAGCCAGAGGCTTCCAGGGGGATGAGGACTGGCTGGTTCACCAAAAGCAGCTGCTGGGCTGCCCAGGCTGGGCAGAGGTGGGGTGAATGCCATCGCTGGCACAAGGGAGGAGGAAGCAGCACAAGGCTGGGAAGGTAGATGGAGCGGCATCTTTTTGCAGCTGTGGGGACGTGGTGCTGCAGGGATGGCCAGCTGGCCTTAGTAATCGGTCGCAGGCAGGGGCAGAGAAGCCGGCTGTGGTCTCCAGACCCCAGAAGCAGCTCCTGAACGACAGTCCGTTCCTTCCGTCTCCCCAAGCGACCAGCACAGGTCAGAGGGAAAAGCAGCCGCCCTGCCTTCTCTCCTGATTGCTCCGAGTTCCCAGCTCAGTGCTGAGGAATCAACAAATGAGGCAACGCTCGAGTATCTGGAGGCTCCTCTGCTCCAACTACGTCATCAGCAAAACCCTGCATCCTCGGCTACTGACAGCTGCAGCCTGCTAATAGGGATCATGAGGCCCGGCTGGGT
Source organism: Upupa epops (assembly GCA_013397515.1). Lineage (NCBI taxonomy): Eukaryota > Metazoa > Chordata > Aves > Bucerotiformes > Upupidae > Upupa > Upupa epops. The sequence continues at coordinate 55,742 of VZRI01002727.1, forward strand.
TGCCAAGAAGAAAGCTCTAACGCTGCTTTCTCCAAATCTCCCTGGGGTCTGGATAGGTTTT
>VZRI01002751.1:6125-26040 GCA_013397515.1 Upupa epops
CCAGGGTGGGAGTCGAGATGGGGGCAGTGGGTGTATGACGGGGTTTGGGTGCTCTCCCCGCAGCCCCGATGCTGCCTCCCATCCCGGGTTTGTTTGGTGAGCCCTGCAAGACCTCCATCCCTCAACGCCGCCGTTAGTCCGACAAAATCTCCCCATGGCTAGCAGATGCATTATTAGTGACGGGAGCCTATTTAAACTTAATCCCAAATGCATTACCTAGTGAGTTTGACTTGGCTTTTTGACTTAAGGTATTGGAGGTTATTACCTCTGGTATGCAGGCTTTGCTCTGAGGAATCTCCCTGGCGAAGGGCTCTGTTTGGTGAGAGGGCAGGGATGGATGGCGGTTTCGCTGCTTGTGCAATCTGGACACAGTTTGGAAAGATTAAATCAGATCAGCCACTTGAAAATCTCGGTATCCCCTCCTCTGTGACAGCACGACACTCATGCCCCCTCCACAGAGCTCAGAGGGCTGCCGAAGAGGCTGAAAAAAATTAAGAGAGGGGTTAATTTTGCTTGACGGCTTGGAGAGGTCTGTGTTTGCCAAGAGGCTGCTTTTCCTTCCCTTTACCCTACAACATCGTCAGAAAATCTTTACCCCTGGTGAAGGAAACTGCCTGCTGCGGTCACCGGGCGTTTGCCTGAGGTTCATTCACATCCGTGTCAGCACGGCAGAAAGCAGATTGCAGAGGGCTTGTTTAGGCTTCAGTCCTGGAAAGGTGTCATCTCTCTTAATTAGGGAGCTGTCGTTACAGCCCGATGGTATTTGAGGGAGAACAGCTCATGATTCATGGCTGTCAAGGCTCAACATTAGTAATCGGGTAATGAAATGTGAGGTTCAAACCTGCTGGTGTCATCAGCGAGGCTGCCTCTGGGTTCAAGAGAGCAGGGATCTTGCACTGTTTGGTGACTGCAGCCTAGAAGAGCTTTGATTTTCTTTAAATTTTAGTTTTCAAGTGAAAACGTACATTTCTGGGATGGTGCATGCAACAGGTTTGCCTTTGGGCATCTACCTGTCAAGCACCAGCTCCCTTGGAAATAAAGAGAACCTGTAGGTTTTCTATTTCCCTCCTGTTTGACCTGAGCAAGCAAACCAGTACAAAAAACAAAGATGAAATGGGAGAGATTGCCTCAGAGTGAAAATTTAGGAGAATAGCACACGAATGAAGGAGAGTCTAAACAAAATTTAAAAAGAGAATAGAAGGGATCACTGAAATCAGAGGATGAGTGGGTAAGCTCATTGCTTTACAGGGTGGGGACTGTGGGATAGACTGCTGAAGGATGTGTCTGCAGCAAGACTCTTTAGCTAGGAGAAGAGCAGGCTGAGGGGTGACCTCATTCATGTCTCTAAATATGTGAGGGGTGGGTGTCAGGAGGATGGAGCCAGGCTCTTCTCAAGGTCATCTGGTGACAGGACAAGGGGCAATGGGTGCAAGCTGGAACAGAGGGGGTTCCATATCAATATCAGCAGGAGCTTCTTCCCAGTGAGGGTACCGGAGCATTGGAACAGGCTGCCTAGGGGGGTTGTGGAGTCTCCTCTGGACACATTCCAGACCCACCTGGATGTGCTTCTGTGTGACTTGGTCTGGGTGATCCTGCTGTGGCAGGGGGATTGGACTGGATGATCTTTTGAGGTCCCTTCCGATCCCTAACGATTCCATGATTCTGTGATTCTATGTGCTGTACCCCCATCCCCTTGAGCGATGTCCCTGGCAGTGTGGCACACTGGTGGCAATTCCTCCAGCCCCTGCCAACACACTGTTGCCACTCTCAGCATCGTGCCTGGCTGCGGCTGCCCAGTGGCTTTGCTGGTGATGGCTGGGTCAGCCCTGAGACCCACAGGATCTGCTTGATGGATCAGGGCTGTGTTCTTCACATTAACTTCATCCATGCGTGGTGAACTTGGTAGAGTGGGGTTATTGGTTGGTCTTGATGATCTCTAGAGTCTTTTCTAACCTGAATAATTCTACGTTTCTATGGCATGCTGCTCTCCCAATTTAACCTTGGGAACTGCAGCTCAGAGGAGGCTGTACAGCAGGCACACACACGATGCTGATTATACCCACACCAAATTATGCTATTGCTTGTGGACTCCCCTCCATAGCACAGTAGCAATTTATTGCAGCTTGAGGTGCCTGAGGAGATGCGTGTCTTGCTCTCAAACCAGTCACTTCTTCTTGCTTGGTAGGGAACCGGGCTTTAAAAATAAAAGGACGGGCTGCTCTCACCCCATGCAGCTAACGACACTTCATTGTTCTTGTGCCTCCTTCAAGTCCAATTCAGATTAGATTCCCTATCATTCAAAAGAAGTGATAAAAAGGGGCTTTTTTAAAAAAAAATCATGTTTGTACAAGAATTTGCTGACATATTGCGGAGTGATAACACGATAGTGAAAATAGCCAGATCCTGCCTGGGCTGGCGTCTGGAATCAGTAAAAGGAGGCAGTCAGGCATCCTGCGAGCAAACTTCTGTTCCCTTTCCAGCACAACATCGGCACCTTTTCCTCGGTATTTTGTAAACTGACCAATACGCTTTTCATTGAATACTTGCCATATTTCCCCGGATCTTGGCTCCAGCCTGAAGCACGTCATAGTCGTTTCACACCGGAGCAGGGGCAGGGAGAGGTTCAGAACATATAAAAGAAGAAAACATCGGATCCTCCAGGATCCGCTACAAACCCGAGCATCAGCTGCTGATCCCGGAGGAATGCGGTTGGTGTGTGGGGCAGGAGAGCAGGGTGGCCCTAAGAAATGAGGAAACTGCCTGGTTTTCAGCTGGGATTTACGCTGTGTTAGTTGCGATTGCTACTAATAGTGATTTCAGGTGCTGCCTTGCTGCCTTCTGAGTTGTCTGATCTTGTGCTTCAGACTCAGCCTCTCTCTCAAACAGGGTGGATGACTTTCTCTTCTGACCCCAGTAGCTAAGTGATAACCACACAGCAGCCCCACAGATAACCAAGGTCCTACAAATTGGGTGAAAATAGGTGTCTGAGGAGAAGAATAACACAACTGGGGATGCTGCAGAGCCTTTGTTGGCCAAAGTCAATCTCACCAGGTTGAAGCATCACCATGTTCCCAAGACCATGTTTCCCACCAAGAAAAACTCACACTTGAAGTTACTTTATCACGAGTTGCATGTCACACACAAAAAGAGAATGCCCTGAGACACCTGGATGCTCCTGCTGCAATTCCTGCGCTCCTACCCACAAAATGTGTCCCTGCCATTGGCAGGAGGGTCAGAACTAGTTTATTATCTTTAAGGTTCCTTCCAACCCACTCCATTATTCTATGACTCTATGGTTGTATGGTTATATGATCTGTTATTGGACAAGTATTTGCACTTGATGAAATAAGGACAAGGTGATGAAGGTGAACAGAAGCAGAGGCATAGTGAGAAGGGGAAGTGCTAGAGGTCTATTGTTTTTAATTGCTCCAGGTGTTCACTGCATTTGGAGTATAAGTCCTTGGATCTCTCAGTGACCACAAGAATTACTTAGGTCTTCTGTCTCTTCTACCAACACCAGGATTTGTAGAGTAGAATCATAGATTCCTTAGGGATCAGAAGGGACCTCAAAAGATCATCCAGTCCAGTCCCCCTGCCACAGCAGGATCACCTAGACCAAGTCACACAGAAACACATTCAGGCGGGTCTGGAAACTCTCCAGAGAAAGAGACTCCACAACCCCCCTGGGCAGCCTGTTCCAGTGCTCTGATACCCTCACTGGGAAGAAGTTTCTTCTAATATTTATAAGGAACCTCCTCTGTTCCAGCTTGCACCCATTGCCCCTTGTCCTATCTATCACCAGATGACCTTGAGAAGAGCCTGGCTCCATCCTCCTGGCACCCACCCCTCACATATTGATAGACATGAATGAGGTCACCCCTCAGCCTCCTCTTCTCCAAGCTCAAGAGACCCAGCTCCCTCAGCCTTTCCTCATAAGGGAGCTGCTCTACTTCCTTCATCATCTTCGTTGATCTGTGAGTATTAGATATCTTCTACAATGAGATTTCAATCCTTTCTTTTGAGGTGCTAGAACAAGCTTGGATAGGCTTTTCCCTAAGAGAGGCATTTTCTTTTGCTTAATTTCACCCCATTACTCTTCATGAAATCCTTTTGCATCATCCCCAGCGATTACCTCCCCAGGATGCTGCTTCTCTACGTATTGAACGGCCAGCTCCACATTCGCTTTGTCATTTCTCATGTGAGCACATGGAGATATTCTGCAATTAGGGAAGGGGAGAAGACAAGGAACAGCTTCTCAGGAGCGGGTGCGTGTGTGTGTTTTCCATAAAATGCTATTTCTGTAGTTTTATGGCTGCTGAGGCAGAGCGGGTGTCTTTTGTATAAGGTGAAAATGCCACAAAATGACTGGGATCCTCTTGCATCTGGAGGAATGTCCATGTTGCAATAGGTCTCTGTAAATATTTATACCTGATGACTTAGCAGCTGGCTATTAAGCGCCCTGGTTATTCCTGTAACGCTGCTAGCAAATGGAGATCTGGCATTTAAAGGATGCAGCACAAATCATTCCCTTGGTCTTAACTTTTGGTCAGAGAATTTACTCAGCGCTGGTGATATCACTGGTGAAGCATCCCTCTCGCCCCTTTGCCTTTCCATCCAAGCAGTGCTCTCCTTCGTGTCTAAAGGAAAGCAAATGAAAACCACACCAAAGAAAAGACCCATCTGGGGGCTCCAAAGACAACCTGTGCCTGGGGGTGGTTCAGGGGACCCCTCCTGCCAGTGGCGTTTCGGTGGTACCTTGCATGCAGCATTGTAGTCCCAGTTGCTCTTCCTCTGGGGCTGGACATTAGCCAGGACAACAAGACCTCCAAGAGCTGGTGACTCACTTTTGCCATGGATCTGCTTTACAAAGCCTTTCCTGCTGGGATGGGGTGGTGGTGTTAACCCCTTGCTGGCTGGAGATTTCAGATGGTGCCTGGTAGGCTCAGAGGTGCCAAAGCCCTCTGATGAGCATATGAGATGACAACTCGGAGCATTGGAACAGGCTGCCCAGGGGGATTGTAGAGTCTCCTTCTCTGGAGATGTTCCAGACCCGCCTGGATGTGTTCCTGTGCAACCTGGTCTAGGTGATCCTGCTGTGGCAGGGGGATTGGACTGGATGATCTTTCGAGGTCCCTTCCCATCCCTAATGGTTCTGTGATTCTATGATTCTGTGTTTCAAAGCAGGTTCAAGCAGGGATTGCAGTTGGGTCTACTGGGAGAGGAAAATTCTTCAGGGCAATGGGCTCTTTGCTGGAAGCTGCAGGGCTCAAGAGAAGACATTCACATCCCTGTACTTTCCACCTTCACTACACATGCAGTTAAACCCCCAAGCATGTAAAGATACCTTTTAATCATCGTCACCGCAGCTAAGGCACATGTCGAGAGATCTTTGTGTCCTCCTATTTTACTTAAATTACTAGTTCAGCCTTACCTTTGGCTGGGTTAAAATGAATTGTGAGTTTGCTCCGAGCAGCCAGAAGGGCTGCAGTGAGGGGACAGAAACCATTAAGAAACCAAACAAACCGCAAAGTGCTTCGTTCAACTTTCTTCTGCAAGGAACCACTTTCCAACTTCTCCTTTTGAAAAGATGTCTCATCGTTGGGCTAATTTTGAACTAATGAAAAAATAAATCAGCCCCCTCTGGGCCTGCCAGCAGAATCCTGAGTTTCATTCTACTGGAAATGAAGCAAATAAATCCAAATTAATCTTCAAAAGCCAAGCTACTGGCACAGAGTCCGTGCGTGCGGTGCCTGCAGACGGGGTTTTGCAGACGGAGGAAGCAGGTGATTCACACGCTGCACAGCCAAGCCAGGGGAAAAACTGCCTGATGACTCTATTTCCTTATTTGATCGCTCAGGCGTGGTGCAGGTACCATTTAAAGCTGCTCCATTGCCTCTGTTTTACCAGGCTGCTCCTGGATATTGTTTGAGTTCACTATGCTATATACCCGTGGGTCTATACAGTGCCCATTGTACCCTTGCTATATTAATCCCTATGTTACAGCTCTATAGTAAAATGCTTTGTAGCCTTCTGACCCTTCATGAAAGTCAATGAAATAGTTTTTCCCCACAATTTGAGGAATCCATCCTTTTCTCATTCCCTGGCTACATGCAGGCTCAGTTCCCTCCTGCTCCCACAGTGAATTCTTTCTCCTTCCCTGATTATTACTTGTGTCTGGGTGTTGACACCTCAACCAGCCGAGCAGGAAGGGGATCCCTCGGGTGGGCTGGGATGCACTCTGGGCTCAGGCTAAAGTTCACAATGTTAGGATCCTGGTGGGTTTATCTTTCAGACCTTTCAACTTGGAAAGGAAGTAAATTTATGTAAAACATCGCAGCTCGGATTTTAAACAAAGAGGATGTGCTGTGCTCTGGGTAAGTAGAATATTTACAGTTATAAGGCAGGATGATCTATGCCCCTTGCAAATAATAACTAAAGGTTGAGTGTTGGGAATAGGATTCATAAGGCTAAAACGAATAACGTAATGGTCTTTATTGAGGAAAATGAAGCAGCCTTCTGACTGGGATGAAATCCCAAAATAAATTTGCTGTTTACTAAACCACTGCGGAGCGGTTTAGATGTTGTTATAAAATCATTTTTACAGTCTAAGCCAAAGATCTGGGTCAGTGGGGCTGTTCCAGGTTTCCTAGAAAACTTAAACGCAGTGTTAATAGTCACAGCGAGGTCCAGACAGCTCAGCAGAGCCTCTTGTGAAGCTGAGGGAAATTCAGATTCCTGCAAAACACAGTGAACAGTAAAAACAGGAGCTGGTGAACTGGTCTGAAATTGCTAGGTTTGAATTCACGTCTCCAGGCATGCCTTAAAATATGTCCCAATTCAGACTAAATGAGCCAGCACATCCAGAGCTGCTATAAACAAGGGGCTGCCAGTGCATCTCTTGCAGGCAGAGATAGTCTTCAGGTTTCCCAGCATGTTCCTGGGCTTAGCAGGTCACAGCCTTAAATCCTCACTGGTGAGCCTGGGTAAGCACTCTAAATTAATCCCGTGGCCTCGAACAGAACTGTTTGTGTCAGCTTCAGGCACTTGAAAAATAGAATTGCCCCTGCCTTGGGGTGCTGTCGTACTCCATGGCCATGCAGAGTAATGCTTTATGCTCACGTTCAGTGAAGGATGCAGAAAGCCAAACAGCTTTCAGTGAGCCTTCAGAAAAGAGCAAAGTGCTTAAACAGTACATTTCCTCAAAGTTTGTGTGGGCTTTTACTGAAGGAATTGATGGACTGGAAACTGCAGCCCAGTCCCTCACCTTGGTGTTGAGCATGGGCTCAGCAGCAGGCGGAAATGCTGGAGGAGGCATCACAGGGAGAGATGCTGTGGTGAGCAGAGTAGGGGAGCGGGATGGGGAAGATGAGTGACATCCCCAGCCCCATTTCTGATGGCTCAGGATTTATGTTATGAGGTGACTTTGCGCAGGTCAGTGTTTCATCTAGTCTGGTCCTCTTGTGAGTTAACAGACCCCAAACCCATTTGGGAAACAATCTCAGGGTCAGAACATTTATTATTAATTACAATTCTGTGACTCTATTGATGATTATTGGCCTGTGCGGAGAGTGCAGGAGCCCCACAGTGGAAAATTAAAGCCAGTCCCTGTCTTAGTTCGAAGAGACCAGACACATGGATGTGAGGAACAGGAGTGACAGACACAGGGAATGAGCAATTTAAATATTCGCTGGTGCCACACTGGTCCTGTGAAAGTCTTCATTTACAAAACCCCGCTGTGTTGAGATGAAAACTTAGGTTGAGATGCATGCGGAGAGAAAAGCTACTCTGGAAAATCAGTAGTGGGGCGCTGTCTGTCCCTGTCCCACAGCTGAGCCCCATCCCCTGGGCTCAGAGGTGTTATCTATGGGATCTCATGAGCCACAGTTACACAGATACCACTGGTTTGAGCTGACTCCTGTTGTGAGCAACAGAGGAGGACAGGATGGCAAAGCGATGGGTACCAGAGGAAGGGAAATATCTCACAGGAGAGATTACTGTTCAGCTATTCTGGCTGCTGGAGCAGAGCACCAGCTTTATTTTAGCTGTGGACTTCCTTTGTGATCTTGGAGAAGTCAGGAAAGAGCTCAGCACCTTGGTTACTGTTCCAAGTTTACTTTAACCTTTAATTTTTTCATCTTATGAAGCTCAAAATACATCCATGTCCTTGTGCTGTGGAAATTCATGGCATCATTATGGAGCGTAATCAAAACCAAATCAACAGTTAGGATGCAAAGGGTCCAGACATCAGTGAAGAGGAATTTATAAGTCCATCATAACCTCAGTGGGGTTATATTTGTAGGTTTGGGTATGACTGCTCTCCAAGGCATCCTGCCTCTGTTTCCCAAGTGGATTTTTTCCTGGGTCTGGAGAAAGGCTCAGTCCTTCAGCAAGAGTTTATTTCATTTACAGGTACACGTTCTATCTAACAGAAAGGTGCTCTTTGCTTTCAGTAGCTGGGCTGAACTCTGCCTCCCTTACAGATGCCCAGGCAAACTCTCTGTAGACCTCAACACAAAGGGGTGGTTTTCACCTCGTTGCACAGCGCAGATCCACACATGTACAAAGGAATACAGCAGCCTCCCCTCTGCGGGAGTTACACTGCCCAGCCTCACCGCTAAAACCATGGTGTAAGCCATTAGCCACCCCGAGTACTCTGATGCCTGTTTTGGAAAGTGGGATTGCTCACTACAATGCCTGGAAAGGCTTATGAGCACAGAGAGAGTCAACCTGGTGACCGCAGATGTTCACAGCCCAAGTTTGGAGGGAGGAGCAGGATCAGGTATGGCCAGAAGCAGCATTTGCCCTGCAGACATGCTTCGCAGTCCTGCCTGCTGAATATTGCTGCTGTCAGCCAAGAAATGGAGGCCTGGAAGCATCAAAAAATGACCTGGGCTGCCAGATCCATGCAGAATAAAGCCAGGTTTTCAGCAGGAGGACAGACAGACACAGAGCAGGTTTACCCCTGGCATGCACGGGGGGCTGTCAACTGCACAATACCTCAGGCATGCAGTCCTGTGGCAAAACAGTGGTGGCACTTGCTGCTTGTAACATGAAGAGAGAACTTAAAATACCCTGGCTGATGCATTTTCTCCCCTCTCATGTGCACGCATTCTCTTCTTGCCTTTTGATCAATTACCCGTTATTTTTCTCAGTCTTCTCTTTTGGTTTCTCCCTACAGACCTTCTTGTTATCTCGAAATTCTCTTTGTGTGATGAGGTGATAGAGGCATCGCCAGCTCCTGCAATTTTCTTGTGGAATCGAAAATACATGGCTGGTGATTCTCTATGGGTAGGAAAGTTGAGGGACTTGAGACTAGCAGAGGAAGCCCTGGCCTCCACTGATTAAAATAGTCTGAAAATACAGAACTATAACCAGAGCATTCTAACTTCTTCATGGTGGGGGTGATGGAGCACTGGAACAGGCTGCTCAGGAGGGGTGTGGAGGCTCTTTCTCTGGGGATGTTCCAGACCCACCTGGATGTGTTCCTGTGCGACTTGGTGATCCTGCTGTGGCAGGGGATTGGACTGGATGGTCTTTCAAGGTCCCTTCTGATTCCTAATGATTCTATGATGCACCTAGTCCTTGCTTAAGACTCCTACCCAAGCCCTTACACCTTTATGCATTTAACATCACTGACCATATCCCAGCAGCCGAACCACATGGTTTGTGTGTTTCTAACACAAGGCTTTAGGGCAGTGATCCACACAGCTCTTCTTGTGCATGATATTGTTCTCGTACAGGGTCCTATACAACCCACCCCACCAGGTCCAGCTGCAGTGGTGGATGACCAATTCATCTTGACTTGTAGAAATCAGGCAATTTGCTGAAGCACATCTCCCTTATTGGTTTCCATTGTAGTTTCCCCTGCAAGCAGATGTCTTGAGCATCAAAGTCAGTAGCAGCAGACAAGGAGGAAAAAGGGGCTGCAAAGGCTTTCTGGCGTGACAATGGACCTGGTAGGATGGGAAGAGTAGGGAAAATTTGAGGCTTAAGGCTGAGAATACTCATCAAATCTGTAGTTCTGCTGTACTAAAGGGGTCTGCCCCAGCAGTCGGGGCACAGATGTCCATGGGTGTTTGAGGTAACCAGTATTTATTGTTATATTTTGCAACTGAGGGGGAAAAAAAGCAAGCCCCCAGTTTTATCACTCACTGGAACTGTGCTATTTCCTCCCTTTAAACCTTTGAGCAATAGAGATAAAAAGTGAGTGTTACTTGTGATACTGGGAGAAAAGAATGTAATATTCTATCTGTTGCTGTCTGGAGGAGCCCCTGTCATCTGGCCTTGCTTTCTCCTCTCTCAGCCACAGGCATGGAGACACACACACGCATCTACTTCAGAGGTGGAGGCCATTAAACATGTAGCCCTATTTCTTGGCTTTCTTTGTCAGATTGGACAGGTTTTTCTTGAATTACAGAAGCAACCAACACTGGGCACAACTGCTCTTTCCAAGAAATATAATGAGATACAACAAGGGTCAGTGTAGAGTCTGGCATCTGGGCAAGAACAATCCCAGACCCAGGATAGGGTTGGGGACTGACCTGTTGGAGAGCAGTGGCAGTGGAGGAGAAAGGGACCTGGGGGTCCTAGTGGACAGCAGGATGACTCTGAGTCAGCAATGTGCTCTTGTGGCCAAGAGGGCCAACAGCATCCGGGGAGGGGAGGGGGGGGATCAGAAGGGGAATGGTTAGCAGATCGAGAGAGGTTCTTCTCCCCCTCTACTCTGCACTGGTGAGACTGCATCTGGAGTATTGTGTCCAGTTCTGGGCCCCTCAGTTCAAGAAGGACACGGAGCTGCTGGAGGGTGTCCAGCATAGAGCAATGAAGATGATGAAGGAAGTAGAACAGCTCCCTTATGAGGAAAGGCTGAGGGAGCTGGGTCTCTTGAGCTTGGAGAAGAGGAGGCTGAGGGGTGACCTTATTCATGTCTATCAATATGTGAGGGGTGGGTGTCAGGAGGATGGAGCCAGGCTCTTCTCAAGGTCATCTGGTGATAGGACAAGGGGCAATGGGGGCCAGCTGGATCAGAGGAGGTTCCATATCCGTATCAGCAGGAACTTCTTCCCAGTGAGGGTACCGGAGCATTGGAACAGGCTGCCCAGGGGGGTTGTGGAGTCTCCTTCTCTGGAGATGTTCCAGACCCGCCTGGCTGTGTTCCTGCGTGACTTGGTCTAGGTGATCCTGCTGTGGCAGAGGGATTGGACTAGATGATCTTTCGAGGTCCCTTTTGATCTCTAATGATTCTATGATTCTAAACATGGAATCTCATCTGAAAAGACAAGGCAGGCAAGATGCTGCAGCGCTTCCTGACTGGTCTCAGTCTGGTAAACTGTTCACTGCTGTTGAAGGTTTCCTCTGTGCCCCTAGAGTGCTAAAACTCTCCTTCCTTTGGTGGGGCAGTTAAACTGGGGACCCTGTGAGAGAAGATAAAAGCAGATCTGTCTTTTGTGAGGCCAAGGATGCCTAGCCAGCATCCCTGCTCTGGCGCGAGGATTAGGAGAATACGTTGAATTTCCAAATTTAGAGCGGAGGACTAACTTCCCGTAAACAAAGGCTGCTTTTTCAAATGAGATGCTAGCAAGATAATGCTAAAAAATAAACCCCAAACACTCCCCTCCCCCCCAAAAAAAAAAAACCCAAGAGAAAGAAAAATCAAAAAGTTTGCCTTTGTGACTAACTCCTGCTATTTTGCAGCCAACCTTCAAATGGGCTGTTGGTGCAAGTGAACAAACGCTTCCTGTCTGTCCGTCCTCATGGGTGGTCGCGTTTTAAAATGAAATATACAGGCTGACAAATGCCTTTACAAAGGCCAGATTATAAACTGTAAACCTACTGTCAGCTGGGTAGGAAAAAAAAATCCAAATGCCTCTTATACCATTTAAAGATTTAGTTTGGCTTCAACACTAAAGCACTTCATCTTGAAGGAGAAAGAAGCTTAGAGTTTATAAATTGTTGTTTGGGCTCTAGTAAGCTCTGGATAAGGGAATCTATCTGCTAGGAAACAAATGACCTTCCCAAAATTTAGGGAGCTCTGGGTATTGTTACAAAGACAAAATGCCTTGGAAAAATGTCCCCGGAATACAAAGGGATTTGAGACCGCTCCATTACTCTTAACATACAGTTCATACAGCTGCAAAGGGCAAAACTTACAGTTCCAGTCTTTAAAAAAGGGGGGAAAAATGTTAAACATATCAGGGTAATAAAATACAAGCTGTTTAGAATGTCCTCCTCTGTCTGAATTGACTCTAGACTTGCTCTTGCACATGGTTGTAGAATCCAGACTGAATATCCACAACATCTTGGTCAAAGAATTCTCAAATCAGCCTTTGTCTCCCCCGTGGTGACCACCAAGGGGTTGTTTTACAGCAACCGAGATGGTTTATGGTTACGTGGCTGCTACGTTCAGCTCTCTGCTTCCCAAATGAAGGAACAAAGAAGCTCTAGAAGCACTGAAAAGCAATGGGCACTGCACACCCTTGCGTCCACGAAGAGAAATCTTGCAGCTCCTTCCCACATTCCTGCTCACACAGATCTCAAGGGAAGTACCGGTGCCAGTGTTTCGAAGCCACCCCGAGCTAGGAAGCACACGCCAAGGCTCCGCTCCTTTACTCTGCGCAGTCTCCCTTTCTTCAGCGGGTTGTGTTTGCAAGCTCCCTTCTGCTGTGAGATAGAAGGAGATGAACAAAGAAAGAAGAGTCTAAGTTAAAGTGAGCCCTAGTTTCTAACTACTTCTTTAAATTCTGCTTTTATCTGGGGAGTTTTGAGATGCTCCTGAACTGACCATAGGTTCTGGAGGCAGCAGTACGCAATTACTCTGCAAATCCTTGCTGCATTCCTCTCACCAGCGTGGCCTGCTGTTGTGTGCCAAGAGTATTGCAGGTCACGCTGCCCTTGCTGGAGGCAAGCAGAGATTTCCGTTGATCCAGGAAGGATGATAGGGCTCTGCATGCCGGGTTGGGTGGGAAACAGAAAGGAAAAGCACCTCTTCCAAGGGCTGTGGAATTTCTGCTTTATTCCCACCATCTCGTGTCAAGCAGCAGCACCTCACGGCATCGCTTCCCATTCCCTTCCCACCCTTACTACTGGTGTCTGTGTTGATGGCTGGTGTCCGTGTTCATTTGCACCACTACTCGACACTCTTGCCTTGAGAAATGACCACCTCCATCTTCTGAGATGTCCCCTCTAAATCTTGGAAAGCACGTTTGCACTGATCTCTGTTAAAGACTAGACCAGGTGATATTGAGATCCCTTTCAACTTATTCACCTATAATTCTATGATTTTGGTTTTAGGAGACTTTTCTTTAAACACTCCATCGCATCACAGCAACTGGTTCAGATGATGTCCAATTTCCAGGGCCTCCTAGAAGGTTTGGAAGCATGTGAGGCAGAAGCATGTCCGATTTGCTAAGCATGTCTCCTGCCCGAGGCTTCAGTATGTTGGCACCAAATTCCAAGAGACTTTTGGAAACGATGACTCTCTCTCGGTGCCCATCAGATTGTTTTAATGCTTGAATGTGATTCACGCTGGGACTCAGGCTATCGGCTGTCCCTCCCCTCCTACCCAGAGACCAGATGACAGTTGTGCAGCTGCGTCCAACGCTTTTGTTAAAAAAGGAACAAAAAGGAAATTACTGGAAAATCTTCACAGCCGATCTCCCTCCACCCACAGGGTGGTGGGAATAAACATCACAACTTCAGATCTTGGTGAATGCAGATAAATTGAGGCTTAGCTGATAAGTTAATGACATACCAAAACCAGATTGCTTTATGACTAAAATAATAAGTGGCCAATGAGCAGAACACTGGAAGCCTGACAAAACCCCAAATGCTTTGACGTTGCGTGCTCTCCTCTGTGAGGAGGGAGTTGTAGCAGCCATCCTCAGCAGGGATGTGGCTGGCAGCATCCCAAAACCTCCTCCTTGGGCTTCTTCATTCAGGTTGGCCTGATTGTCTCCAGTTCTTGTGTTATTTCTCCAGCATGTGCCCTCCACTGACCACGTGCTGCTGGGTCTTCTGACTCCTCTTAGCTCATGTCTTCTGTGCTGCTCTCCCAGAAGATCTTACATCCTTGCATTCACTCAGAAAATCGTTTCACGGCCTCATTTCTCTTTGGTGTTTCTTGTCTGTGGCATCTAACTTTCACAGAATCATAGAATCATTAGGGATCAAATGGGACCTTGAAAGATCATCCAGTCCAATCCCCCTGCCACAGCAGGATCACCCAGAGCAAGTCACACAGGAACACATCCAGGCGGGTCTGGAACATCTCCAGAGAAGGAGACTCCACAACCCCCTTGGGCAGCCTGTTCCAGTGCTCTGTTACTTCCACTGGCAAGAGATTTCTTCTGATATTGATATGGAACCTCCTCTGTTCCAGCTTGCTCCTTGTCCTATCACCAGATGACCTTGAGAAGAGCCTGGCTCCATCCTCCTGACACCCATCCTTCTCATATTTATAGACATTATTGAGGTCAAGAGAATTTATGTATGTGTGTGTGTGTGTTAATCTTCTGGTGCACGGCAGAGAACGTCAGGGCAGTGATAATTTGCAATGTATTTTCTTGCAGAGATGCTTCCTTAGCTTCCTATTTTCTTCATTAACCTAAAGGTACCTGGAATGGGTGTGAAGGATGGGTCAGCGATGGAGCTGGAGTCAGCCTACCGAAGTTGAAGTTGAGTTACCTGTGTGGTTTGGTGCCCTCCATAGGCTCTTTTAAGTCTCTCTTTTCCCAAGAGCAGTTCTGATGCCATGGGGTAACTGCCAGGAAATATCAGCAGGAACTTCTTCCCAGGGAGGGTAACAGAGCACTGGAACAGACTGCCCAGGGGGGTTGGGGAGTCTTCTTCTCTGGGGAAGTTCCAGACCCGCCTGGATGTGTTCCTGTGCGACTTGGTCTGGGTGATCCTGCTGTGGCAGGGGGATTGGACTGGATGATCTTTCAAGGTCCCTTCCAATCCCTAATGATTCTATGATTCTGTTCTTTGTCACAGCAATCAAAATATCCGAAAGAATCTTCAAACCCATCTCCTGAAGACCCATTTTATTCCCGCACAGCCCATGGCAGAATCTGTGCTTCCTTCCTAAAAATTTCTTACACATTTCATAGCTAAATGACAGGGAAAAAATGACCATGAATCTGACCTGTGAAATGCTGCTTGGTCCTTCCTGTGCTCTTGCTGGAGCTCTGCCTCTGTAGGTTGAGGATCCCGTTAAGCCTGGTGAGAAAGCCATGCTGCAAACACTACAAGGAGAAACCAGAGCTGGAAGGTCCTCGGAAAGAGATCTAAAAGGAAAAGTTAGGTTAAAATCCAACATCACTCTCCTGGAACAATTAGCCTCTGTTTGTGTTGGGTGAAGTGTGAAGGGAAGATGGTGGTGACCAGTGGGTGGTTTTTAATTGAGATGTATTGCTTTAGGGCAACAGTGGGACGGTGTCTGTTTGCTTTGCCTTTGTTAGACTCAAGTGATCACACTCGGGGCTGCAGGGAGTAACTGAGATTGATTACGTGCCCACTGCATCCTGGATTTGAGGCTCAAATGGCTGCTAAAGGCACCACTGCTGCTACTTTGGGGTTCAGCCCTGCCGCTGCTGGTGATGTCCTAAGAACACTCACTGCCTGTCTCAGGACTCCTCAGAGGTGAAGGCAGATCCTTTGCTGGTAGAAAATAGATCCAGCCAGTGCTAAAGCCAGGCAGCAGCGTGCACCAGCTGAGGATTCCTAGCATTTCTCCAGAAAGAATTTGAAGGGAAAAAAACCCCAATTAAAAAAAAAGCTCATCTGCAAAACATTCCTCTGACTGCACCCATGACTTTATCTGTTTTCTTTCTGCATGGACTATTCCCCCCTTATTTTTCTTTTTTACAAGCTATCACTGCCACAGCGAAGGCTTTGTGGTATAAATCTGGGTTGAGACACGGAAATATTTAGCATTTCACAGCAGCTTGCTCAAAATCCTGGTCTCCTGCAGCCTGCTCAGGGCTGCTTATCAAGACAAAAAGCGCAGGACAGCTTTGCAGCTCCGAGGAGCTGAGCTGCTGCAGCGTGTGGCTTGCTCCAGCATCCCCCAGGCTGTCACAGGCTGGAGGCAGGGGGGTTGGGGGGCAATAAGCCCAAAGCTTATTTTAGTCACCTTTTCAAAGGAGAAGCGATTGAGAGCAACCAGCTGAGGGGTGAGACTTTGTTTTTCTCCTGGTAAAGGCAGCCTGACACCCGCGGAGGGAAGATGTGAGCGCAGAGAGCAGGTTGATGGGGCTGAATAGGAGGAAGCTGTTCTCCCTTGATTTATCCATGACTTCAGATACTGCCTGGCCATGAGTGCTCAGTAGTTCACAGGATCGAGCTGCTGAGTAAATGGGGAATTCATCCAGAGATATCTAGGAAATACATAGAACAAGCTGCCAGCCCCATTCCTAAAGCCAACAGTTCACTAATTTTAATCAACAGCTGGATATTTTTATAGGGAGTGAAGGGATGGAGGGGTATTATGACAGAACAAGGGAGGTGGGATTAGACTAATCTAACCCGGGCCAAGTGGGCTCTTCCTGCTCAGCCATGTGTAGTGTCATGACTGTGTGATTTAGACTACTGCACACTCACCAACACTGATAAGGAGGACAATTATGGGGAATACACAAGTCTTTTGTGTAGCCCTCAGCCAAAGGAGCAGGCTGGGTACTGCTGATGTCAGCTGGGGACTGTCTCCAGCTCCACATTAGAGCAGTTCCCATCTCACAGGCAAGGTGGTGTCAGGGAGTGTGCCCTGAGGCCCTTGTGATGCTGTAGTACAGCATCCTGCTGCTTGTCCTGCACCACAAATAGAGATCACTCTTGCCCTGTCCCTTCAGATGAGCCCTGTCCTCATGCTGGTGAAACAGGGTGGGTGGCAGCATCATCATCCGCCACTCTGGAGAATGTTTCTCCATATTATGGCTCCATCGTGTCCCTTACAGGCAGTTTCACCGGTGTTAATTGTGTTTCCCCGTAACTTCTGGCTCCCTCTATGTCCTTCCTCACTTTCCGCTTACTCATACACAGCCGAGACTCGTGGCAGGCTGGCATTACCTACGTGTGACCCAGAGAGCAAGGCACAGCGGCCAATGCCACCTCATGGAGCCACAGTTCAACGGGACACTCCTTCTGGGAGGAAACATGGCAAGACATATTGGGAGCCAGATTTATCCCTTCGGGATGGGGAGGGGGGGGTTGGTTTTGGAATAACGCCGTGAGTGGCGCGTAACAGCTTTTGTTGTTGTTTATTTGTGTAGCTTTTCATCTTCGATGAGGATGTACGGAAACAATTACCACATGGTTCATTCACAATATCAGCCCAAGCTTTTCCTGTCTCTGCGCTGAGTGGGGCTTGGCCACTGGAAATTGTCTAACTTCGCAGAAGTCATGCTTTTTGGCTCATTTTATTTTAAAAAATACATATTTTACAATAGAGATTCTTTTTCCTGGTAAATAATGGTTGGGGTTTGCACCAGATGCCTGGAAATGTCACACAGTTTCTTCTTCTTGGCAGTCAAAGGTCCCAAACGCTTTAAGAGGCACATTTTTCAGGAGGGCATAGAGAGGTCAAGATGCACTGACTAATTCAAGATTTCCTCCACTGGTTTCCATAACAAATAATCAGTTTTTTCTTTATTTAGCTGTACTCACTGGTAGGTTTTCATTTGCATCAAAGCTTTGTTCTTGCTCTCATTTGGGCTCTCTCCAGAGACCAAACAACATCACGGGCTACTCCCGGCTTATCCTCCAGAGAAATGGGACAAATTCAGAGATGCAAGTTGGCTCCCACGTGTAAATTCTTGCAGTACAGATCCTGGAGCACTGTGCAGGGGGAACTAGAGAGAGGTCACTTGTGAGAGTGGAGAGAGCTTGGAATGGGTTGCCCAGGGACGTGGCTGGGGCCCCATCCCTGGAGGTGTTTAAGGCTGGGCTGGATGAGGCTCTGGCCAGCCTGCTCTAGGGTGGGGTGTTCCTGCCCATGGCAGGGGGGTTGGAACTGGATGATCCTGTGGTCCCTTCCAACCCTGACCGATTCTATAACTTCTTCCCAGGGNTCATTGCAGACTTCCATGGAGATTTAAAACAAAATCCAGGGAGGTTTGGTACATTCTAGGTGGCTGAGGCGGCCAAGCCATTACCAAGGTGATAACAGCTCCTGCCCTTAGACTGTTCATCTTGTTATTCGGGAGTTGGTTGGAATTTCACCTCCTCGGGTGACTGACATCCTTCCATCCACTCCTCTCTCACTCCAGCCTGATTTAATTTTCTTATTATTCTTTGGGGAATTCCTATCCTCATCACTCAGGAAGTGGGTCTTCAAACTCACTTCCAAGAACCATGGCTAGCTTTCCTGCGTGAAATCCTGGCACCACCTCACTGTGGAAATGATGGGGAATTTGGCAGCCGCTGCCTTTCCTAGCGGCCGTTTGCCCTTTTCCCGTCTCTGCCGAGTGCTGCCCCAGCACAGCAAGGAGATAAGCAGTTGAAAAATTGTGTTTTGCATGGGAGATCTGCTAGGGTTTGACAGCTAACTTCCCTGGAGATACTGGTTTGTGCTGGGCGTGCTCCAGCCGGGGTCGTGGAAGCTCATATGGGACTTTCTAAGAGAGCAAGGACACCAGCGTGAGACCCTGAAAAGAGGACAGGGTCTCTTGATTCCTTGTCTCACCCTGGTAAAGGAGATGGCCTGGCTGGTGTGTGAGGAGGAGTTGTTTTAGAAGAAGATATAAAGGGAGGAGAAAATGAGTAGATGTGAAATGAATTTCAAAATAGCATTTAAAATTGGACGGCAGATTGAAGAGGAGATGAGGTATTGGGTGAGAGCAGCCAATATTAAATAAATACATTAAATTAAATTTCAAAAATAAATCATAATTGGAATGAAGTCTCCTCGCCAAGGGCTCAACTTGTTTTGCTGGAGAACTATTCAATACAAAATCCATCAGCCAACACCACGCTGGGGACAGGACCACATCCTCTCCTGTTGTAGTGCCATAAGCATCAGGCCACTCCCTGCTTGATGTGTTCCTCTCATGTACAGCCTCTCTGCTGATCAGTCCCAGCCACTGTCCTGTTTTGAGGGGCCCAGCCATTCACATGCATGTTTCTGAAGTCTGACACTACATGGCAACTTGGTTGGTACCAGGAGTCTGTAGCTCAAACTGGTGCTATCGGGTGACTCCTGAAGGTGTAGTACCAGGTGAGAAATCCCATTTCCAACTTAGCTATCTCCCTCCTGCCTTCATCTTAGGAAACATGCGGCTATGATGCCACATCTGTGATGCTGCTTAGACCATGGGCTTGCAGCGCTGAGCAATGCATGCTGCAGTGGTACTTATCTGATGCACAGAGACATCTGTTTATCATATGTTGCACGTCTGATAAGCAACTTTTGTCTTTGTCCCAAGGCCCGATTAAAGATTCCGATTAATGTAACTCGCTGGAAGGTCCCGTAACGCAGCTTTTAAATCAATGTCATGTAAACTCTGCTGGGTTAATCCTGCACATCTGAATTCAGCTAAAAACCAACACTGCAAGGTCAGGCTGTACAAATTGATGGATTTTTATTCCTTTAACCTTAGAAGTGTTGCAGAGAGGGTAACAGCAGCAAGATTTGCTTCTTCCAATTGCTTCTTTTTCTTACAAAAGAAGTTCTTTTCCCTTTTCCTGATATGTGCATGCACAGAATAGATAAATACATACGAGCTAAATAATACAAGAAGATATGATATATAAAAGATACACATTAAAATATATAAATCATAGAATCATAGAATCATTACGGATCAGAAGGGACCTCAAAAGATCATCTAGTCCAATACCCTTGCCACAGCAGGATCACCTAGACCAAGTTGCACAGGAACACATCCAGGTCTTGAACGTCTCCAGAGAAGGAGACTCCACA
>VZRI01002751.1:26250-40664 GCA_013397515.1 Upupa epops
AGAACCTCTCTTGATCTGCTAACCACCCCCTTCTGATGCACCCCGGGATACTGTT
The DNA here is from genome assembly GCA_013397515.1 of Upupa epops. Lineage (NCBI taxonomy): Eukaryota > Metazoa > Chordata > Aves > Bucerotiformes > Upupidae > Upupa > Upupa epops. Next base: position 26,306 of record VZRI01002751.1, read on the forward strand.
GGCCCTCTTAGCCACATATCCATATAAAATACACACAGAAATATAACTTATATATATAAATAATACATAAACATGTAATAGATACATACATACATATAAAATATATCAATATAAACAATACATAAACATGTAATATATATACACATATAAAATATATAAACAATATATGTGTATATATTATATAGCTGTATGCACACATATGTAATATATACATACATATGTGATTTTATTGCAAGAGAGAGATATTTAAATCAACAGAATACTAGAAAAAGTTGTTGCTTTCATCTTCTTTTTCATTTGTCTTGGTCTTTGATTTTTTAAGTTAGAAAATGATTCTGGTAATGTAAATTGATAAAGATCAGGAAGAATTTCCCTCCCCTCTTTTGGATTTGATTTGGTAACCTGTTAAGGAATGAAAAGAATATTTCTTCAAAGACATCTCATAGCATTTTGTGGCGGAGGTAGTCCTGAATATTGCACATTAGCATGAGTTTGCAGAAGTACTGTGCAATTCATGAGCTCTTTTGGTCTTCTAGGGGAAGATATCTGCAGTGTCTCTGCGACTCAGAGGTAACCATCCCTTATCAAAGCTCTTTAGTGCCTTTACACTATCATCAATACACATAAACAAAGGATAAGAGAACTAATTCTTTGTGGATAACTTTCTGCAGGAAAACGCAGCCTGTAAAACAGCCTGTGGCAAAAGATCATCTTTATCAGCTTTAAACTAAGGAGTGGATTTATTTATGGAATTCAGCACTGCAGGCACTCTGCTTTCTTTGCTTGACAATGTTTTGCATTTCCCATATCCCATTTTACTCGGTTTTGTTCAAGCAGAAATGTTGGCTGGTTGCGAAGACCTGCCGGAGGCGGTTTAGGTTTTGGCTTGGAGCCCTGTGGCTTTATTTTCTCTCCTTAAACCTGAGAATTCCTCTGTAACAACAATTGTGAGCTTACACTAACCGGATCAGTTCCCCTTGTTCTTCTTGTTTCTTTTCAATCTTTCTTCTGTGGTTTAATATCTAATGGTAAAGCCTGCAGAGGGGTTTCGGAGACCAATGCTGCCCTTGTGCTGCTCTGCAAAGCAGCTCCAAAACCAGTGGAAACAGGAACAGTGTGGCCAGCAGGACTCGGGATGTCATTCTCCTTCTGTACTGGGCACTGGTGAGGCCTCCCCTCGCGTTCTGGGGACAGTTCTGAAAGATATTGAGGGGCTGGAGTGGGTCCAGAGGAGCAATGAGGCTGGTGAAGGGACTGGAGGGAAAGGCTGTTGATAAGAAGCGAAGGGAGATGGGGGTGTTTAGCCTGGAGAAGAGGAGACTCAGAGGGGACTTTATCACTCTCTGTAACTACCTGAGGGAAGTTGTAGCCAGGTGGGGGTCAGGCTCTTCTCCCAGGCACCTAGTGATAGGATGAGAGGGCCTGAAGCTGTGCCAGAGAAAGGTGAGGTTGGACGTGAGGAAGCCCTTCCTCATTTAAAGGGTGATTAGACACTGGAATGGACTGCCCAGGGAAGTGGTGGAGACCCCATCCCTGAAGGTGTTTAAGAAAAGACTGGACTTGGCACTTAGTGCCAGGGTCTAGCTGATGTGGTGAAGTCAGGTCATGGTCTGGTCTGCGTGATCTTAGAGGTCTTTCCCAGCCTCAATAACTCTGTGATTCTGTGAAAGCATGGTCTTGGGTCTTGATCCTTGCTTGAGTACAGGATTCCACAAGTCAGCTGCCTGGCAGGAACTACCTGCTGAAGTCCTACCAGCAATTTAGCCTCTACTTTGGAGAGGAAAACACAGCTGAGGTGGTGGCAGTTCCTGCAGACAAGAGATGTCAATTGGATCATCTCTGATCCACACTGCTTTCTCTCTGGTCCTGCTTTTGCCTCCACCTTTCCCTCCTCCTGACCTTGGCTGCTCCACCACTCTCCTTTGTTCTTTCATGAGGTTTATGTGCTTTACCAGTATCAAGTGAGTGGTGCCACGATTTTAACTGGAGCTCCTTCTGCTGGCAGGATGACCCCTTTGCACAGAATACTCTGCAAAGCCAGACAGAGCTCTCTTTTTTTCCTTTTCTCTTCTTCCCAACAAAGAAATAACCTTAATGAAGGTCACACACTAAGCATAAAGATTGGCATATATCTGTCACCCATAGCTTGTTAAGAAGGTAGGTGATTTCAAACTCACTGCAAGGCTGACTGAGTCTCACAGGGGTCTTTTATCAATTGCAATGGTTTTGGCATTGAGCTGGACACTGCCTATGGAAATGATGGAGTCCAGAGCCTTTGAGTAGTCATGCTTTGACTTCTTGCCTACTATTTCAGAATCAACTTGGTCTATCTGCTTGTGATTTGCTGGATGATCACCTCTTCTCCTTCAAGATACTTTTGTCAATGAATTCAAGTCTTGGAAAGGCTCAAGTTCCCAGTAGCCTCATTTCTTAATGTACGTCCTTAGTTATGTTTGGGGTTGTAGACATTCCTAAAAGTCTCAGACACCAGCAATGTCTGTAAGAAGATCAGTTCACATCAGATGCCAACAGTGCTATAAACTCCTGATTAAATGGTAGTTTTCTAGATTAAACAACCAAACTCCAGTCTCTTAGCTTGGGAAGCCCAGCTTTATGCCTTCCCACCCAAATCACCCAGCTCTGTGTAATTACCTGTTGCTGTGTCTGTCCTGGGGCAGGTTAACTTGGGAGGAACCACTGTGGGATTCTGTTGCTGAATTCATAAAACAATGTTTGAGTCTTAAAAGTCATAAAGTCAAATCTTGAAGTAAGGGCAATTGCACAGTGAGTTTTGTGAACCTGAACTGGTGTAGAATCCTAACTGATGTGTGTGAGTAACAGTTATGCACAATAAATGTGTTTTGTAAACACCTATTTTTGCATTATCTACTCCTGTAATGCACAGTGAGTTACAAAATCGTGTAGGGATCCTAATTTTCTTCCCTTTTCCCTTCCCTTTTCCCTTCCCTTCCCTTCCCTCAGTTATTTTTTCATTGTTACTGCTTTCTAACCTGGCTCCCTGTGTTTTCCAACCAATACTAGTGCAACCAGGGGGAAATGGATCTCTGGATATTTGGTAAGGCAGTAAACAAAGGTGAAATCACAAGAGCACCCCTTTTTTTGTTGCAGTACCACTTGCTTTCATCAGAGATTCACTGCACTAGACTTCAAAACAGCAAACTTTACCCACAAGACTGCAGAAAAACAGCTGTGTGAACCCTCAGTTTGCTTCCAGGTCATCACAGTCTTTAGATGCTTTCCTGAAAATCTTGCTCTGGTGTATTACTGATTATAGGGCTGGTTACACTGCTGTTTGCTTGTTCTTTCCTCTGTAGGTATTCAGTAAAAGTCACAGCATCCCATATTGCTNTTCCCTTCCCTTCCCTTCCCTTCCCTTCCCTATCCCAGTTCTGCTAATAAACTAATTTCTTCTCCTGATTCAATAAAATCCAAACCCAAAGGCCAATAAGAACAATCACTTTGCAGCTTTAAATAGCTAAAACAACTAAACCCCCCAAAGCCATTTCAGAGTGAAAGTCATGAGGCTAAGCCATGGGATAATCTCCCACTGTACCAGGAACATTTCTAAGAGGCCACAGCTCCAGTGAGATTTTATCTGAGTGACCAGATGTGATTTTCTCAGTGTTTTATAGGAGTAGAACAAAGATGCTGGTCCATGTGTCTGCCTGGTGTAAATGGGAATGTTGCCAGAAATTAAACTACTTAAACAGAGACTTTCCCTTTAGAGCATCTAGGGGCGGATGCTCGCAGGTGGGTACACAAGGCTATGTTGCCTCTTGGCCACAGAACACCCTCATCCCGTTGTAATCTCCTGGCTAGGCTTGGAGAAGTGATGCTGGACAGTGCCACCGAATCCGTGCTATCATACAAGTCTCCTCCTCGCATCCCTCCTTGTTTCCCTTATGGCTGATGGTTCAGGAAGGAAAAATGCACCTCTGTCGGGTGAGGAGCCTCAGCAGCCATTTTTCTCAGGCAGCACTGAAATAGCCCTTTAGTGGAGATGGCTCTGTGCCACCCTTGACCTAGGCTGTGTTTGAACTGGGTGACCTAGAAGTGAAAGGCTCAGTATCACGTTGCCAGTTCCCTCAACCATCTGTCCTCCTTCAGTGAGCTTCCTTCAAAAGTCCCCACACACTTCATAAACATCCCAGCCCTCCTCACCCCTCCAGCTGCCCCCTTCATCTCAGCGAAGCAGCGGTTTGAAGGAAATACCACTCATGTCTTCTTATGATTTTTTTTTCCAAGCGTGTTGAGTCTGACATCCGTGACTTGGCAAAAGCGAAAGTCTTTCCTCCGCCCTGTCTTCTAAACCTGTCGGTAGAGATGGAGATGACAAGGATAAAACCCTCTCCTGGTGAAGACGGTGCAGGTTTTACCCGGTAGCAAAACCTCCTCTCTTCTTTGAAGACCAACAATAAAGCAAACTTCCATTTCCTTACCATAACATCGACATGTCACAACCCCGAGAGCTCCACCTTCCCTTTCAAGAGCCTAGAAAGTGGGACTTTAGACAAAGAAAAATAGTCTCAGGTGGGTTCGCCATGGATCATTCTGACTAGATTTTAAACACTGAAATGTCAATGCTTAGTCATAGACAAGACATGATTCTTATCTAGCTGCATGTGGCTTCCAGTATGAAAAAAAGTTGAACCCGTGCCATTTCCTGTTGGAGAGAGCTTAAACACAGGGGTGACAAGGGCACATCTATTTTGGATCCCTATTTTAAAAGCCTCCCGATATCATAGAAATCAACTGGCACAAACAGAGGACTTTGAATTTCTTTCATGGTGGTGGCAAGTTACGTATATCAATGAAACACATACTTAGCGAAGCGGAAGTGAGCACCAGCAATACTTCAATCAGCTTTGGCATATGTATACATTATTCCGTTTGATCTCATAGGATGCTGGATTTAGATGATATAATACATTCTGGTTATCTTCCTAGAAGTTGGAGGGACGTAAGGAGATATCCACTTTCACAAGATAAAATTAGCACCTCTTTATTTTTTGGATAAACATTCCTCTTTCTTTTTATTTTTTTGTATTTTCTTTTTTTTTTTTCCCCAGGAAAACGCTGATTAGAGTTACAAAGCATACCGATGGCTCTGAGTTTATTCGTATTCAACCCCAGGCCTATTTATAATATAAAGGAAATAACATTGGTATTACACAGGGCAACTTGGACAGCCTCGGATGGAGGAATAGGGAGCTACGCTCAGGCGGGTCCCATCAAAAGCGCCGAAAGCAGTCATTTTCCAAAGAGATGGTGGGAAAGTAGAATCTTCATATAAATATGGACAATTTCGGCAGCAGATGGTCAACCCACACTCATTCTGCTCTATCTTTTGGTAACGTCATCATTCTGGAGCAAGGAGCTTAAGGTGCAATGTACAGGCTTTGAATTTTGGATGCTAAAGATTCAACATATTGTCTTCCGTACCCCATCCTCTCGATTCACTCGCTATCTACCACAAACACCTTACAAACGCTACCCAGACCAGCTCTCAGAACTCTTGTTTATGGTCGAATTTAAAGTTTTCAAGCAGCCCAGCGAGCGGTTATTTGTGTGAAGCTGAAGCACGGACAGCTTGGGCATGGGAAATGTGTTTCTGGGTAGATCTGTGTGAATGAGGGATTGTTTGGTTCACTTGCCGTTCCAAACAATCGGGAGAGAAAAATGATTTCCGGAGAATTAAGTCTTTTGTGCAGCCGTGGAAGGCCTTAATGGACCTTTGAACTTTTTAAAATAAAGAAATACATGGCATTATCTGCCAGGCTTCATTTAATGTCAAAAAGAAAGGTGGTGACCTTCCGAAGTCTTTTGATGGCCAGAACAATTCGGTGAAATCAACATGATTTTTTTTTTCAATGTGTTTTGATCAATTTGAATCCCTGCTTTTCACTCTGAGGGAAAAAAACATGCTTGAGGTGGTTTTGCTCATGTGTTTATTGCAAAACAGATCACGGGCTTGCCAGGGTCGGCCAACGATCAACTGATTGACCTCCATGTCCATATCCACTCATACCTTGCTTGGGAAATGGGACCCTAGTACTGCTTTTAATCACTGGTGGTTGAAATGAGCATGGAGGTCCCATTTCACACCCTCATGGAGTAGAGTTTTTGCAAGAGCTGTGGTCACTGGCAGAAAGCTCTCTTCAAGACAACACAAATCTATGGCTGCGTGTGCAGAAACTTTGGTCTCAGCAGCTCTCCCTCAGATTCACATTGCAGTTATGAAATTCAGCTGCAAAAGATACGATCTGTGGCTATAACACACGAGGCCTTCGTTATCAGGCTATGATTTGGTATTGCTCCCTGATGTGAAGCTTTCCAGTATAATACACGATGACAGGACAAGATCCTTTTACAGGGAGAAAGCTAGATCATTTTCAAGACCAAGTTTAGCAACTTCTCAAATGTCTGTTGCTGTCTGTCCCATTAATTGGCTCTATGGCTGCAGTTTGTGTGGGCTGGCCATTAGGATGTCAATAAATCCAGTGACTGGAAATGAAATTTGATGCAGAATGGGGCTGAGGGGTTTGCTCCTGAGAGGCTGACTATGTGTGTTGGTCAAGGGAGTGCAGTGGACACCACTGAGTAGCCTCATGCGCTGTAAAAAGGTGTTACTACTAGACAAAAAGTCTGGGCAGAAGACCTTTAAATGGGATATCTCCCAAAAGTGGCTATGAAAAGAAAAGGCAGCTGCAGAGAGGGATTTTATTTTTCTCCAATCACCTTCATGTCTCTGCATCTCATTGACTCCAGTGTTTCCCTGTGAGACACAAACAGGAGCTGATTTTCCTCCTGGCATGAGATTTCAGTGAAAGGAGCCTGGTTTGTGGCCATCTCAGCACTTGGAGGTGCTGGCAGGGCAAGCAGAGAGGGAGAAGAGAAGAAATAAATCAGATGTGGAGAAAACAGCCACCTTGAGGCTGCAGGACTGGGGTTTAGGGGCAGGATGCAGAGCGAGAAGCATAGGGCTGCATCTCACCCATCACCGTTGTTTCACTTTTGACCATCACCAGCGATAGGGTTTTGCCTCTTAAAAAGTCCCTAATTTTGCATTACCCCTCCACAAAATCAACTCTGCAAAAACACCCTCTCTGGAGAAGTCGGGGAATAGCAGAGAGCCCGAGTGATGGGAGAAGCTGAGAGGTAGCAGCGTACACTGGCAGGACAGACCTTCACGCCGCCATGGGGTTATTAATAGCGAGCTCACAGCATGTGGTTCTATTTCCACTCACGCCGACGGCAACCGTTTGTCTTCTGTTGTCCAAACTGTTCAATTCATGCCATTTCTGAAGGAATACAAAGTGGTTAAGACCGAGGGGATGCTTAAGTCACTTGTAAGAGCAGGTTATGGTAAAGATGTTTTCAAATCATCCTCAAATACATGAGGAAGAAAATAAAGCAGCTTAACCTACTGCATTCTGTGCACGACAAAGGCTTCCAAAATCTGCAGACCCCCGTTCCTTCAAAAGTCAAAATGTGGAGGGATGAGAAACACTTGTTGTCTCTAAGTGAGTTTCTATGTTTGCAATCCCAGCCTTTGCATCCCCCCCTACCCCCCCACCCCTGAGAGCTGGGGTTTCCCAGGGGGAAGAAGCTGGATCATTGAGCCGTGGCAGCAAAGAGCCACCATCGCTACAATTAGCTGCAGAAGCCTAATTTGGGGGGTTCTCATTAACCTGTCATGTCAAACGCTGTATGATAAGATGGTGAAAACTGGGGGGGAGGAGTGGCGGTGGAGGGGTAAAAGTTCATTTTGCAAAGCAAACAAACAGCAAGTCACTTGATTTTACTAATTATCCTACCCTGTGGCTCTCGGGGCCATTCTTTCCCCCCCCCCATCAGTGTATGAACTGACAAGATAAGATAGGAGCTGGTATTTTCTAAACTATCCTGGCTGACGGCATATACAGATAATACGAGGATTCATTTGCGAGAGAGCACAGAAGATGAATTGATTTACTTCATGTTAGACCCATTGCTCATTAGGAAACGAACCGCTAGTGTTTGTAGGGCATAGGTGCCAGGGCACACTGCAGTGCTCTGCTCCAAACGGTGCCCAGGCAAGGGCTTTTGGGTGAAGCAGGCTATGTTATTTATAATAAAGGGCAAATTCTTTCTAATAAACACCAAAATCTGAAGGTGTCGTTATAAGTTCTGGGTTTGATCCAGAGCCTGATCCACAATGGGGTTCAGTTTGGCTTTCAGTGTACAGATTGGATCTGTTATCTACACATTTTCATGTAAATTACATCACTATTTATTTCTCAAACTTGCAATTTCCTAGAAATACTGGCGGGTTCAGACTTAGCTGACCAAACCCTTTGAATTTAGCTGATATCTCACCCATATTTCCTACTTTTGAGATCAAGCTCTGTGTTTTAATTCAATGCAAAGCCCTCAAACCTTATGACAAAATCAGGGCAGAAAACTGAGGGTCCTGAGTGCATCCCAGCCTAATGAAATCTTATAACCCCACTTCCAGAGATGGGAAACAAAGGCAAATGTAATGACGATGTGATTTGCCAAGGACCTGACACTAAATCAGCAAATAAATATGAAACACACACTGCTTTTAAAAAATAGCTCTCTTATTATTTTCTTTCACGATAGAAGTAAAGGGACGTTTGAGCATGTGTTACCTCTACACAGTGCCTTTTATGAGCTTCTAGAGCATCTTCACCGGGTGAAAGCAAGACGCAGCTCACGGCAGCCAGCTGCCATTGTTAGCATTAAAGATGCAAAAATCTCTCCCAGCGTTAACTTCCAATACCAAATGTTAACCTGGCGCCAACAAAACCAGTTATGTCAGAACACGGCTGCATCTATAAAGCGCCTTGCAGCAAGAAGTTGCAGCTGGTGCTGTGTATTTATAGCTTTAGGGGAAAAAAAACAACCCACCAACCCACTCAAAAACACAACAGCCAACACACACTGGAAAGAGTAGAAAGCATCTGAAACAGCAAATTTGTCAATGTTTTTCCTTGCTGCTCTGTCGGACTACGGGTCGGCGCTGGTTTAGATTAGTTGTGTCCCGTGCCGTTTGACAGTAGCGACATGAACCTGCGGCGCGTGGACCTGAAGCAAAGATATAGGACGAAGGAGGAGGAATTTAGGGAATGTTTTTCCTCGGAGAGCCGTGGAAGAGCCGACGGTGGGACCAGGGCTGCAGTGACAGCGTTAACACTTCCCAGAGCCGAGGACCCCGATGCTGGAATGGCATTGCCCACCCTGAAAGTGAGAAGGTAAGGTTTATTTTTTCTATTTTTTTCCTTCCCTTTCTCTTGCTCACTCTCCCATAGACAGAACCCATCGAGACCACCAAGAGTGCCCCCTTTTTTTTATTTATTTTTTTCATGATGATGTACAATTCGCAGTTGTTAATAACAAAAAATGTCTGCCTGAGGTCATCCACCTAGATTATTTTTTTCTTTAAACAGGAAACGGGTTTCAGATGTTTATATGGTAAAAAGCAAGGCTGCTAATCTGCCTCCCCGGTTACCAGGCATTGACAACTGTCAAACCTTTTCTCCCTGCATTACTGGTTTTTGAGCTGACTTAGGTATTTGCTGATATGTTTTTGTAAAAATTAGCAAAATAACCCCTATCACTCGCTGTCTGGATCTGCTGGCTAACACCAAGCAAAGCTGCCTCGGAAAGAGCCATCCAGTGTTTACAGTGAGTCACAAAATTTACCCTACGAGGAGGGTAGTTGGAAGAAAAGCTTCAAAAGCTGTAGCTTCGGGGGTATTTGCAGACGGTGTTGGTGTCGGCGAGATGCAGCGTGTACACAAAACCCAGCAGCTCTGAAATTGTGAGTGGCTGGGGACAACTGGATGAAGAGCAATTCATCTGGTTTTCTAGCTTTCCTTTCCACTGTCGGCACTGTGTGCTCAGAAAAAAACCCTCACATCAACTAACTGCTATTTTTATTTCCTTCTTTTTAGCTCATGTAGGAAAGACGAATAATATTGCACTCGTTTTCCCTAGAGCAGGAACACATCGACAGGCACTGCAGAAGATGCCTGGGACACTGAGCAGTGTGGAGTCGGCATTGCCCAGCAGTTCTGGTGAGGATCTGGCCCTGTGGCGGCCACGGTGTGGTTTTTACCAACAGCTTATCACAGGCTCCTCACATTTCTGATATTCCCCTTTCTCCTTTCAAATGTCTACAGGCTTTTTGAGCATCACATGGAGTCCAGATTGGTTTCCTGAGAATTAAATTAAATGAGGGAAGTGCCTCATTAACAATAATGCTAACAATAACAGGCAAAATATCTGAGTTATCTTCTGCTGCAGGTTAATCCTGAGCTCATGCACAGTGATCTCGGGAAATGCTGAGAGATGGTACTATTGCCTATGAAAAGCTGCTGCTTTGGAGAACACTCTGAACTACCCGCGTGCAGTTTTCACTGTGTTTTAGGGTGATGCGGGCAAAGGGAGGACGGTGAGAGAACACGTATAGCAAAGTGATGTGAGGACTAAAGGATGGTGCTGCTCTAGCAAACACAAAGTGAGCTTCAGGAAATATTTTTCCTTCTGAACAAATCAAACAACGTTCAAAGTTACTTTGTACCATGTAATCAATGAAAGTTTTTCTTTCTCAGCCTTCTAGAAACAAAGCCCTGGCTTCTGACCTGGAATTAAAAGGCGGCGATAATCCACCGTTAAAAATCGATGCTAAACTTCCACAGGATTGAAAACATAAATTCAAAGAAAGTGAGTTATTGTTTTTGCACCATTTCAGCACCCACAAAACACATATTTCCTGGTTAATTTGGGCTCGGATTTTATCGAAAGCTCCTTGCACTGTAAAAGACAGTTGCATAGATGAATTAATTTCAGCCATAATCTTCATTTTCTTTACCATGTGTTCTTAAAAATAAAAGATGAAGCTGTAGAACTACTGATGTTTCTCCCCCTGTTTTAGGGTAAAGACTGGCTGCTTTATTGAGAGGGGTACCAGAAGCCTGAGCCTGACACCCCGTTCCCCAAGCAAACAGCATCCTTTAATCTAAAATATCTACACTGGGAGTTTTACTAATCCAATCCATCAATTATCTGGCAGGGTTTTTTTTTTCTGAAAGCTAAAAACCTATATCTCGTCAGCAAGTTTAATAAAAAAAAAACCCCAAACCCCTTCTTCTTGGCACAACCCCTGTAACAAATGTGGAAGCTTGCTGATGAGCACAAATATCTTGTAAAAATGTGTAAAGAGAAAGCAGTGATATTTTCCAAAAGAACACCTGGAAGGTGTAAATCAAAAATATTGTAAACACGTCAGCTGGGAACATACGACAGGCACACTGGGTTGCTGTGCGCCCAGCCCATCGGGCTCTGGAAATCCGAATCGATAAATCAGGGGATGAACCTTTTACTAATAAACAGTTCTTTTATGAAAAGGAGATATTCTCTGCCCCCGAAGCCTAACAGACAAGCAGCAAAAGATGAATTTGCTACCTTGAGAAAAATACAGGAGGTCGCTTCTAATAACCTGAGTTTTTCTAAAAGCTGCTGCCCGAAGGATCTTTCAAAATCAAGCGCAGCTTGCTTTGTGTTTTGCTAAAATTAGAAACAAAACTAATAACATGATCTGTAATTCAGTTGTTTTCTTAGAATCATTTTCCAGGCATTTATTTCCCCACTTAAGCTTTTTAATTGCCAACAAGATGGAAAGTTTACATTTTACACCTCCGTTGTATTTAACACCTCCATTACATTGTGCATCTTATATTTACCCCCCCGACTCTATTTTACCTCTACATCATATTTTACCCCAACTCTATTTTACCTCTACATTATATTTTAACCCCCACCCTATTTTTCCTCTACATTATATTTCAAGTCTACAATACGTTTTACACCTACATCCTATTTTATACTTAGATTATATTTCACATCTGCTTTATATTTCACATCTACATTATATTTCACAGCTACATTGTATTTCACATCTCCATTATATTTCACATGTACATTACATTTCACACACACATTATATTGTACTTCAACATTGCATGGACCCACACACTCTCTTTTACATCTACATTATATTTTACACTTATAGTTTACACCTCTGTTATGTTTTACACCTCCATTACATTATGCATCTCCCTTATATTTACTCCCCCTATCCTATTTTACCTCTACCTTGTATTTTACCTTCCCATTTTAGTTTACCTCTACACTATATGTTACCCCCCACTCTATTTTACCTCTACATTATATTTCACACACACACACACACACATACACTTTATTTTACCTCTACATTATATTTTAGCCCTCTTCTCTATTTTACCTCTACATTATATTTTACCCCTCCACTCTATTTTACCTCTACATTATCTCTCCTCTCTATTTTACCTCTACATTATATTTTACCTCTACATTATATTTTAACTCTCCTCCCTATTTTACCTCTACATTTTACCCCCCACTCTACTTTACATCTACATTGCATTTTACATCTACAATATGTTTTACACCTACATTCTATTTTCCACGTACATTTGTATTTCACATCTGCATTGTATTTCACATCTACATTAGCTTTTACATCTGCATCGCATTTCCCCACACGTTCTCTTTTACATCTACATTATATTTTACACCTACATTACACTGGATGTTTAAATGACCAAAGGGTTGCTGTGAAGCAAAAAAGGGACAGAGGAAGACATTTGGGCTGATTGCTGGAAAAAATAACCCCAAAAAGGCAAAAAGAGAGCAGGACCAGGCTCTTTGTTTTGCTGCACTGAACAAAACCCAACCCCCTAAAACTGGATTTTTTTCCCTTCTGGTTATCTCGGTCGACTGAAAGAAGCTCTATTAAAACACTATCTTCTGGAAAGCGTCATAGAGGCATGAGGTTGGTAAACATTATAAAAACAACCCCTAATAAAATTTTTATTGCTTTACATTTCTGTACATTTTACGGCCAGCGCGGGGAAAAGAAGTGACAGCTATTTCTCTGCCTTGATAGCAGGCAGGAACTTTTCTCCTTGCTTTCTGCTCATCAAAATAAATAAAAACGCTGAAGCCTGTTCATTCCTCAGGCATTCGGGGGAATGATTTCATGCTCAGAGTAAGCCAAGGGGAGAGCTAACGGCTAAACGAACGTCATGGCGCTAATCCGAACATTAGGAACGAGTTTTGCCTTGTTTGAACACCGCGATATTTTTATCCATCAGCAAAGAACACGTTTCATTTCATATCCCTGGGTATTGTCTGATTTCATACACGCAGCGAAAAACCTGGATGTTCCTACACCTACTTGCTATCATGTTGAAGACGGTTGGCCAACGAGGGGTTTAAAACTGCTCCCCCAAACCCAGTGTAGACGTTTTGTTTCCTGCGTGGGTATTTATAGCTTCTGAATGAATCGAGTCACGAACAAACCGAGGGAGAAAAAAAAAAGAGAGGTAATTGTACTTGCAAGTAAATCTTTAAATATTTACATTTTAAATATATTTGCTGCCAGCTTCTGTTAGCGAGAAGAAAAGTAATTTGGGAAATTACAACCCTTCCTATTTCCCACATTTTTTAAGATAATGAATGCATATCTGAATTTAGCATGCCCTGAAGCTTGGCTGGATGAAGTCGAAAGCAAAAAGTGAGCCCAGGATGATTATTCACTTGAAGAGGGAGGGTTACAGGGTTCAGGAGGTGGGGGTGAAGATGTGTCTCCTTTGAGCTGGAAAGCCCACGGTGCTCATGGCAACTCTTCTCCTCCACGTGAAACCAGGGTGATTTCTCATGTTCTGACCTTAAGAGACCAAACCTCAGGATACAGCTGGACTGCTCACCCTTGCGCTTGGCCAACACATGTGTTGGCGAGCACCTCACCTTAGTCATGTTTCTCTGAAACCCTCCAGTGGGTCAGCATGGGGGAGATGATGACTGGGGTCATGAAGGGGATGCTGTGCGCTGTACCTCACACTACAGCCCATCTGAAACCATGCTGGGAAGTCTAGAGTGCAGGGTACTTTGAAGCATCGGGGGATGAATGGGGGATATGGGTCTATGATTCTATGATATCATGAAGAAACAGAGCAGAGTCTGCAGGGCCTCAGTCAGAGCATCTTCCCCAGCACCCTTCATTCTTTGGGTACTACAAACAGACAAGACCCTTGCACAAATTCTAATTTCTTTTTATTAATTTATTATTTGTATTATTTTATTATTATTATTACTACTCTTTTTTTCTCTTGGCTTCCTTGTCAGCTGTATAGACAGGGTTTTTCCTGTGAGTGTTTCTGCTTCTTGATCAGAATAAAGAAGAAGACTTGTGGAGATTAAGTGAGATCTTTTGAAACCAACGAGG
>VZRI01002751.1:42770-57405 GCA_013397515.1 Upupa epops
GGGGCTTGGACTAAATGATCTTTCAAGGTCCCTTTTGATCCCTAATGATTCTATGATTCTGTGAAACCTGTTGGGGAAAGTCATGGTTATTTCACCTTGCATCTCCTGTGGGTGATTTCATGAATGTTATTCCCAAGGCACTACTTTGGAATGGAGATCACAGCCAAATCCTCCCTTCCTGCTCAAGATCTAGAATCAAACACACTCAACCCGATTAGCCTGGAATAGATTACTCTAATTTTAAAGGAAAGCCTCAATTTATGGTGTACTTTCAACATCTGTAAAAAACAATTGGAAACCCTCAGTTTAGGATTTTTTATGAAAAATCATGCTGGTTTAAAACCAGCACCAGCATGAAGAGACCTCATCCTCTTCCATACATTTTCCCTTCTCTACCAAAGTAGAAACACCGTGCTGAATGGCCACATACTTTTGGCTCTGTGGACATCCAGTCGAAAAGTTATTGTTTACAATTCTGGTAGGGATTTATCTTTGATGATGTAAGGTTGGCTAATGTCACATGTAACTTCCCTGACACTGTTTTTCTAACAAATGGCTTTTTTTTTCTCTGTCTTGACTAGAAAAAAGAGTCTGAAAGGACCCTAAACCTTAAAGCCAATTCTGTTCATCATCTACCAGATTTGGTTTGATAAAACGTCTGACACACACGTCACACCACAGAACTCATCTCTTGGAGAGTGTGTTCCTACCCCAGTGCTGTCACTTAGGGGAAGAAGAGCCCTTCCATTATATATCATGCAACAGTCATTGGAAATGAGCTGTCTGCCACATTTCTAGGATGGCTGAGGTTCTCAGGATGAGCAGGACTGACAAGAAATCATGTTGGGCTTTTGCAGAATCACAGAACTGTTGAGGCTGGAAAAGACCTCTGAGATCATCACGTCCAGACTGTGACCTAGCATCACTACATCAGCTAGAGCAAAGCACTATGTGTCATGTTCGGTCTTTTCTTAAACACCTCCAGGGATGGAGACTCCATCACCTCCCTGGGCAGGCCATTCCAGTGTCTGATCACCCCGTCTGTGAAGAAGGGCTTCCTAACATCCAACTTAACCCTCCCTTGGCACTGCTTGCTCATCCTGGCACTAGTTGGCTTGGAGAAGAGCCTGACCCCCACCTGGCTACAACCTGTAGAGAGGGACAAGGTCCCACCCTGAGTCTCCTCTTCTCCAGGCTAAACGTCCCTAGCACCCTCAGCCTCTCCTCATAAGGCTTTGCAGTAAGATCTCAAACGTCACAAACAGGGGTTCATCAGGAAGAAAACTTTCTGTTAAAGTGAGGAAAGGAAGAAGGGAAAGACACATTCAAATGGTAGAGGGAGAAATCCAGCCCTGGCTGGAGCTCTGGGGGAAGTCAGGTTGCACTGTGTAATGAGAACTGGGTAAATGGGGTGAAATTAAGGGAAAATGGAGCAGACCGTGAGACAGGAGAGCAGGAAGGAAAACAATTCAAAAAGTGAGAGCAGGAGATTTTCTGTTAGCGTTTAGCATCCCTGATTTTAGAAAGAAAGGAAGGCAAATGGGGAAGACACTGCTTCTGAAGGAGTGTCTGTTGCCTGCAAAATACCTCCCACAGTTCCCCATCTGGTATCAATAACCTGTCCTCATTTTAGGAGCTGTCTTGGGAGCTGTCACAACCTAGTTGATTCCAGCAGTGGCAGGGAAAGGTAGAGGAATGATTCAGGTAAAATTTAACACCCTGTTGACTCTTTGTTGGGACCACAGGACAGAGCTGCCTCTTTGCCCTGTGCTGATGCTGGAAAACGAGCCACGTGCTCACCACAGCCTGGATGGGTGAAAAGAAGCAAAGCTGTGGGTTAAAAACAAGGATGCATAATTCATTAAAGGTATGTGTCATTAACTAAGGGCACACGAGATGAGTGTCTTTCACAACTTTATGAGATTGCCTGCCGGAGCTTGATGAAGCAGCATCGTGTTTGCGGTAGAGGAAAAGTCTCCCCAGTGGCAGCGTTACCCACAAAATGCAAACCAAGGCCAGGAGAATTTCTTTGGGTTTGACCATCTGAGGACTGTAAATGAAGTGTTAACTTCCAAACATGCATTAATTTAGCCCACAAAAAATACTCCCTCGCGTTGAGCAATCGAGGAAGAGAGGGAAAACACCTTGGAGGCTGTTTCTCAGCATGCCAGGGCTGAGAAGTGGTGCCTGCAGGAGATGACACCTCTCCATCAGCACCCAAAGCAACCCCTGTGACAGAAATGTATGAATCGGGGTTTTCCAGAAGGAAACACCTGGGGTCTTCAATTTTAACCTGTGTGGTCATGGAGGTTCATTTTTGAAGAACAGGGTCGGGATTTCTCCATAGACAGCAGTTCAGGAGCTTGCTTGGTTTTCTTCTTCTTTGCTGGATATGGAGACAAAAATAATCCTCCTAAAGGCTTTTAGGGGGGTTTCTGGACCTGGTTGTGACCGGTGGGCTCAGCACAAAGCTGAAGTGCTGCTGTCCTACAGTGAGGGTGTTGCCTGCATCCAACCTCTCCCTTCGTACCTGTGGAAGGGGTCAGTCTCATCAAACTCTCCTTCTAGTTCCAAACTCAAACAAGAAAGGTTTCTTGGGCATCGTGCAGAGACACTGAGTGCACCTTCAGCAAGTTAACTGGCAACCCCAAGCTGTGTGGCGCAGCAGTCACACCTGAGGGTATGGATGCCATCCAGAGGGACCTGGACAGGCTGGAGAGGAGGGCACAAGCCAACCTCATGGGGTTTAACAAGACCAAGTGTAAGGTCCTGCATCTGGGTTGAGGCAATACTAAGCACAGATACAGGCTGGGCAGGGACTGGCTGGAGAGTAGCCCTGGGGAGAGGGACTTGGGGGTCCTTGTGGACGAAAAGCCCAACATGAGCCAGCAGTGTGCACTTGCAGCCCAGAGGGCAAACCGGATCCTTGGCTGCATCAGGAGAAATGTGGCCAGCAGGTCGAGGGAGGTGATTCTTCCCCTCTACTCCACTCTGGTGAGTCCCCACCTGAAATATTGCATCCAGTCTGGAGAAGGGGAGGCTCCGAGGTGACCTTATCGTGGCCTCNGTTGGGGCCCCATCCCTGGAGGTGTTTATGGCCGGGCTGGATGAGACTCTGGCCATCCTGCTCTAGGATGGGGTGTCCCTGCCCATGGCAGGGGGGTTGGAACTGGATGATCCTGTGGTCCCTTCCAACCCTGACTGATTCTATAACTTCTTCCCAGGGAGAGTGACGGGGCACTGGAGGCAACTGCCTGGGGAGTTGTGGAGTCTCCTTCTCTGGAGTCCTTTGAAACCCTCCTGGACCTGGTCTAGGTGATCCTGCTGTGGCAGGGGGATTGGACTGGATGATCTTTTGAGGTCTCTTCCTATCCCTGATGATTCTGTGATTCTATGAACTCACTTGGCTCTGATAAATAAAACCCAGAGTCTGGGCTCCAATTTTATTTATCACTAAAGCTTGCTATCCTTAAAAAGCTCATTACACTTGATGTCTGGCCAGCCACCCCTTCTTTTCTCTGTTTCAGTGGTCGTTGTTGGCTCCAGCTCATCAGTCCCAACAAACAGGAAATCCAGTATTCATAACAAATGAACAGTGAGGGGCAGAAGTGTAGGTCTGGCTGCTCCGGCTGTGGGGTGGAAAGGGCTCCTCTCCCTCCTCAGCATCACTGCTTTTGCTTTGAGACACCTTTGGAATTAGTCCTTTGCCCTATAATGATCTCAAAGGAAAAGCAGCTCTTGGAAGCATTTAGCTAAAGCGGATCTGGCTGATCTTAGTAGGATAAAGGAAGGGAGAAGGAAAATGGGAGGAAGTGGTACTACTGGTTTTAGGACTGGTCTCTGGAAATGCGAGATTGCTTCATCTCTTAAATATTGTAAATATACACTGTTTATTGATTTGAAGGGTACAACACCCAGGTGATGAAAACCTATGTGTGGCTAGGAAGAGAAGTCCTCCTTCTTCTGTTTATTGCAATAAGCTCATTGCTCTGGTCTGGCAGGAGCTACTCCTGGTGAGCTTGAAATATCTAAAATGAGTACTTTCCTTCCCTCCTCTGATGCCTCCTAAGCTGTCCAAGGGAAAAAATAGTAGAAATCCTGGGTAGATGTGAGTGGCAGAGCCAGGAACGGACTAGCCAGGTTGGTTGTGGAGTATCCTTCTCTGGAGAAGTTTAAAACTCTGCTGGACATGATTCTGTGTGACTTGATCTAGGTGATCCAGCTCTGGCAGGGGCGATGGACTAGACGATCTTTCAATATCCCTTCTAACCCCCAACAGTTTGTGATTCTGTATTTCAATGGTGCCCAAAGTGAAGGTTAGTCC
The DNA here is from genome assembly GCA_013397515.1 of Upupa epops. Lineage (NCBI taxonomy): Eukaryota > Metazoa > Chordata > Aves > Bucerotiformes > Upupidae > Upupa > Upupa epops. The sequence continues at coordinate 47,095 of VZRI01002751.1, forward strand.
CATTAGTGGAGCACAGCAGAGGGTGGATGGAGGTTTCAGAAAGGAAGAGAACCCTCTGTAATTGAAAATATTGTCAGGAGACAACCACTTCAGCCTGCACTCAACCATTTCAATCTGTACTGGAGCCCATGGACTGTCTCCAGTTTTGGCAATGAGGGCAGGGGGAGGATGGATCACTGGTTTGAGCTGCCAGCACACAGCTTGCAAAGCCCTAGCTTTGTCCGTGTGACCCCAGCTGACACCACCCCAGGCATCTCTGGGTGAGAACCAGTGGGAGGACTGGTGGTAGATGTTGCGTACATCTGGGTACTTCTGGTACAGACTCAGAACAGCAAAATAAATTCTGCCAGTGGAAGCCTGTTGGCTCTCTATGAAAAGTGAGTACCGGGCACTGGAGTCAGAGTGAATCCTTGCGCTTGGGAGAACACAACAACATCTGCTGGTTTGTCATGGTGACTGGTGACTGGTGGGCTTTGGACTCACCCATCACTGGCAGAAGGCAACATCCATCAGAAAATTGACCTTGTATGTTGTTGCCCGTGCCACAGGACATCCCAAAGTGCTGCTGATGGGCAAAGGGAGAAGCTGTTTAAACTCTCTGCAACACATGATGAATCCCCTCTCAAATGAACATCCTGAGACGACTGCCTCCTTAGCAGTATTTTCTTTCAGCTTCCTGTGATTCCAACGAAGAGTTCCTCCACCATGAGTATTTACCACTGTTTTCCTGGTGCTCTAGTGAAGACGCTAGCATTGAAAGGAGAAAAGCCAGTTGCTTCCCTCTGCAAGTAGCTGTTCAGCAGTGAGATAATGCTCTTCTCAAAAGTGCATGTTCACTGCTGTTGGGCTGTGGCCAAAAGCAACCTCCCTAGTCCTTCTGGAGGTGACAACAATGCACATGTGTGTCATTTCCTGATCTCTGTGGAAATCGATATTCACAGCTGGGAAAAAAAAGCACGTTTTGGATAATTCAACCTCAAACCCCCTCAAAAACTCCACCTCCCAGATTGCTTCACTTCTATGTCAAGTACCTCCACACATCATGCTCTCCTCAGCCCAGGATGTGTCCTCCCCTCAAATGACTCAGCCCCACATCTTCCTGCTGGATCTTGTGGGAGGGGATGGGAGACGGCATGGCAGTGGGTCAGTAATGTGTCACAGCCCCTGTGGCTGCTGCCCACTGCCTGCACTCAGTATCTTACTGGGGATCTCCAAGGAAATGTTTGTACAGCAACAACAAAGTTTTAACCTAAAAATTATATAAATCCCTAAATTATCCAACATATATCTAGGCAGGGACACACATCCCAGCACATCAGGTGGAGCTGTCCTGCCTTCAGGATAAAGGCTGAGGGAGCTGGGTCTCTTGAACTTGGAGAAGAGGAGGCTGAGGGGTGACCTCATTCCTGTCTATCAATATGTGAGGGTGGGTGTCAGGAGGATGGAGCCAGGCTCTTCTCAAGGTCATCTGGGGATAGGACAAGGGGCAATGGGTGCCAGCTGGAACAGAGGAGGTTCCATATCAATATCACAAGGAACTTCTTCCCAGTGAGGGTACCGGAGCACTGGAACAGGCTGCCCAGGGGGGTTGTGGAGTCTCCTTCTCTGGAGATGTTCCAGACCCACCTGGATGTGTTCCTGTGTGATTTGGTCTAGGTGATCCTGCTGTAGCAGGGGGATTGGAATGGATGATCTTTCTCGGTCCCTTCTGATCCCTTAAGGAGTCTATGATTCTGTGATAACCCTGAGGTTCTTTGCTCCTGGACCTTCTTCAAATGAGCACTCAGGCTGGGGCAAATCTGCACTCACCCTGACAGAGTATTTGGGCTTTTGAAAAGAAAAGGAAGATGCATGTTCTTGTCCATTTCTCTACTAGAATTTTTGAGAAGAGTATTGTACTGGTGATTTGTGGGGCATTGCTCTCCTGGAAATGCTCCATGCAGTAGGAGCTTGAAGAAGGAGGGCTTGAACCCCTTCCAATCGCTCTTGTATTGCTGCATTTTGGCAAAACACGGAACAAATGAGCAGCAGAAACAAACTTAAGGTAAACATTATCTGCATGTAGATGCTGATTTATGAGCTACGTGCACTGGTTAAAAATTTACTTGACTTTACCACAGTGTTTTAAGTAATGCTATTAAGAATGTAACTTCTTAGGAAAACTCAGTCTGTTTTTAGCCCAGACATGCAATTAGGGGAATTAGTAACACGATACATCATGCTCAAGAACACACAGATACAGTGGTCAGAAGCCTCATGCAACCCTCTGGAAGGGAATTTTGCTTGCAGCGTATGCGGATGCTCACTGACAAGCCTCCTAATTCTCACCAAGCCATAATTCGACCCCTGAGCGAGCCCGATTGAGCGCTCTGGTTTAGGTTTAGTGTTCTCCTTCTGGGGGGAGAAAATGGGCAATGAAAGAGTCTTCAAAATGTTCGCACACAGCAAGGCAGGAGCAAACTGTGGTGGCATAGGTAGAAAAAGTAGACCTTGTCATTCACAGCTCTCTCCTTGAGGGCAGGAGAGGGAGACCAGGGTTTGGTTCCTGCACCTTTCACGGATTTTTGGGGTATTTTAGTCTGAGAGAGGAGCAAAAAGAAAGCCCAGTATGTGTTTTTGAATGGGGTTTGGAGGAGCTTGACATAGTGGTGGCCTTGGATAGCAGCATCAGGGTTCATGGTTCCTTGGATCCTGAAGCATGAAGAATGCATACGCACCAGAAGTATAAATCAGGTAACATTTGAGCACTCAAACTCTACAGCAAAACATGGCATATTCTCCTCATTTTAGGGCTAAAGGAAGAGGTAAAAGGTAGTCAGGGCAAAGAGAACATTAACTCTGCAGTATCTCCTGCAGCAACGATGCATGGTCTTGCATCATATCCTAAAACCATGGCTCTGCACCTCCTCCATTCTTACCTCATTACCATCAGGTCCCTGTCTACTCATTCACCCATGGGAAAGTTCCAGAAAAAGAAGGAAAAAAAGCAGCAAAATCTCTCCATCCCTGCTTCCTTCCAAGAGTTTCAGAAAGTCCAGCTGAATCTCACAAATTCTGGAGAATTTTGGCTAGTTTACGTAAGCCATAGTTCAAATCTTTGGTAGCTGAACCAAGCCTTGAGACAAGCTGCTGAGGTTTCTGTATCACTAGCAACAAGCCTTGCTTTTGATTTTGTTTTGGTTTAGGCCTGCGGGGTTAGTAAATGACGACCTGACCCTGCTATGTGGACAGACGTGAGGACAGCTAAGACGAGCCAACCTTCTCAGGCAGAGCTGCAAACTATAGAGGATCCTGCAAAATGCTGGAAAATATGAAAAGGCCAACAAAGCAGGGGAAAAGTGGGAGCTTAAAAGGGGGTTTTTCCATCCCTGAAGAAACACTGCATCATCTGGAAATCCCGCTTTACACTTTGGAATTTGTTTTCATGTCGGTTTCTTTCAGTGACCTATTGTGAATGAAGAGCAACCGCAGAAATCGTACACCAAAGCAACAGCAGTGGGTGGCAAATTTCTCTGTCACCACAAATATCCTCCCATACTCGACAGTCCAGATTGAACACATTTTTCGTTGTTGTTGTTTGTGTATCTCATCTTCAATCAGTCTCAAATTGGGGCAGAATTGATCTGCTTGTTGGTTTCTTGAGCCCAAAAAGTTGCCTTCTGCACACCCTCTACTGCAGTGTGAGATACTTCAGGCTCTCTGGTCCGTTACCAGCCCTCTCTGTAAACCGAGGGCCAGATTTGCAGACACTGTTAGTTTCTTTGTGTGGGATTTCTGTAGAACTGGGGTTTCCAAAGCAAACATGGGTTTCTCAGTGCTGAACTCGTCTACAGTTGGTGAAGTGCAAAGCCACCATGTTATTTTAAACTCCATGTTCTTGGCTGAACAAATCTCAGCCAGGAAAATGTTTCTACCCAAGAAGGAGGATCCAGAGCCCCCCTCCACAAACATGTATTTCTATCTACAATCATAGAATCAATAGGGATTGGAAGGGACCGCGAAAGATCATCCAGTCCAATCCCCCTGCCACAGCAGGATCACCTAGACCATGTTGCACAGGAACAGATCCAGGTGGGTCTGGAACTTCTCCAGAGAAGGAGACTCCACAACCCCCCTGGACAGCCTGTTCCAGTGCTCTGTTATCCTCCCTGGGATGAAGTTATTTCTGATATTGATATGGAACCTCCTNGCGTTGTTCTTGCCCAGATGCCAGACTCTACACTGACCCTTGTTGTACCTCATTCCATTTCTCTCTGCCCAGCTCTCCAGCCTGTCCAGGTCCCACTGAGTGGCAGCACAGTCTGCTGGGGTGTTGGCGACACCACCCAGCTTTGTGTCATCAGGAAACTTGCTGAGAGTGCCCCCTAATCCCTCATCCAAGTCATTAATGAACAGATTTAAGAGGACTGGTCCCAGCACTGATCCTTTGGGGACCCCACTGGATACAGGCCTCCAACTAGAGTCTGTCCCATGAAACACTACTCTCTGGCTTCTGTCCTGCAGCCAGTTTACAACCCACCTCACTACCCAATCATCCAGACCACACTGCCTCAGTTTGGCCACAAGGATGCTACGTGAGACTGTGTCAGATGCCTTACTGAAGTCAAGACAGACCACATCCACCGCTCTGCCATCATCTATCCACCCGGTTATGCCCTCATGAAAGGCTATCATGTTGGTCCAGCATGACTTCCCCTTGGTGAAGCCATGCTGACTGTCCCTAATGACCCTCTTGTCCCTGATGTGCCTAGAGACAGCATCCAGGACAAATTGTTCCATCATCTTTCCTGGGATGGAGGTGAGGCTGACCGGTCTATAGTTACCTGGGTCCTCCTTCTCGCCCTTTTTGAATGCACACTCCTACTGATGCTGTACATGTATACATTTCTGCAGCCGGGGAATAAACCATGGCAGGGATGACCTTTACCAGGCATTCGTACAACACACATCATGTTGAGTCCTGATTTGTGCTGGGATTTCCCACCACACCGCTTCCCCAAGCAGCTGAAGCCCTGTTGGGTCTGGTGTCAGCTCACAACATCTCATCTTTACTACCAGACTCCCATGCAACAGGAAGCATCATCCTCTTCCATTCTCAGCACTGCTTCTGCACAGTGTCAAGGCTCGTCCTTGAAAAAAGTTGTTGCTGCAGAAAAATAAAGCCTTCGAGAGCAGAAGTTTATGATGGGAGCTGCAATCCAGCTCTGCTTTCACGTGCAACCCAAGCACACCACTCAACCAGCTGAAATCTGAGGGTATTAGCACATCTTGAATCTGATCCGGGACAAAAGCAAAGCTGCTCGACGAGGGCCAAGCGTGCATGACTGAAGGGGAAATAGCTTCACAGAGCATTCGGCTGTTGCTTAACTTGGGATTTTACTGGAGGTGGATGATTTTTTTTCTTCTCCTTTGCACATTTCTCTTGATTTGGAAAAGATAATTAGCCTTGGCTTCTCTTTGTGAGTTTTGTGTTGAGTTTAAAATGGAATCAGGCAGTTAAAAATGTTAACACATGGTGTCCTCAGCTCTTCCCTTACAGGGTCTCCTGCGCTCACTGGACTTTATGATGAGAAGCTTTCCATTGAACTACAACTCTGCAGTCACTTAGGCACATAATTTCAAGGCGTGTTGGCCCAGCTCTGCAGCTGCTGTAGCTCCTCATCCTTAGCAAAACTCTGAATTTACCCAGCTCTCAGGCAGTTGCTCTGTAGTTACCACTTTTCCTTGAGGAAAGACAGTCATGTCCAGCACAACCATTACTTTTTTTAAGGGATATGATACCTTCATGGCCCCACAACTGAGTAGGAAACATGGGCTCTCCCCTAAGCACTTACACATCCTAGCTGGTGTAACATCCCTGGTTGGTTACTTGATACGGTGAAATAACCACAGAGGTGATTCTCTGCCCACTGTGGCAAGGAAAAGGATGGCTTTTTTAGGGATAAGGGAAGAGTTTTACACCAACCAATGGAAAACATTGGGTTTGCTGTCTAAAATAGAAAGAAACATTCCTTGGTCTGGGGCAAGTGCTGTGAATCGACCTTAGAAAAGTATCTCCAGCTTCGCTTGCTGTGGGAACAGGAAACCCCATTAAATCAGGAGACTTCCAGCCAGTCCCGTTTGCCTGTTTCTCCTCCTGTTTTGGATCAATGCAGAGCTGAGAAGTGAGTCCTTTGGCACTTAGAAGATGATGTCTTCATCTCCAAAGAGGCATCTTGGAAACAGCTGGTGGCTGTAGGCGAAGGGGTCTCTACCCTCAGCTCTCTTCCTTTCCCCATGAAAAGCCATGGAAGCTTTATGGAAGCATCAACAAATCAATTTTGAGGGCCGGCAGCTCCTGTCAGGCAGAAAATGACCCAAACTGCCTTGGGAATCCTCACCTTGTTCCCATGCCAGCAACGAGCCTGGATGCTCTACCATCTGCACGCACGGAGGGACAGCAGGAACAATGTGGTCTCCACTCAGCATCGTTCGTCATCAGCGGATGACGGCACCTCGTTTTGACAGAGGTGCAGAAAAGCTCTGTTAATTCCCCTGCCAATGCAGCCCTCGTTTGTTGTTGTTTTCCATGAGAACACGATATGTTTATCTAGCTTTGATTTTTATTTTTGTTTTTTGCTTTGTAGCTGAATTAACTGATTATTACTTTCATCTGGTTCCCTCTGAAGGGTCCGATGAAGCCTAAATAATAAAATTGGACGTGAGTGTGTGTATGTATTTACAATTAATAGGTTGCATACTGAAAGACGTGGGGTCCCGAAAGAATGTGTAAAGGGAAAACACTCTAAAACCTGATCTTTATTTTGGTTCAACCTCAACAATTTCCTGCAAAGTATAAGCGGTGATATAATACGAGGCAGATCAAACCAAACTCTAATTCTCTTCTGCTTCTCATGCCAAATGTCATCCCCTTAAGATGTGCTTCTCTCCATCTGGCGATTTTGGCTTCTCTGCGTTCCCTCTAAGTCTTTGGATCTTCTGCTAAAATGTTTGTGATATGACTCAGAATAACGAACAAAACATGCAGGACCTTCCTCCAGTCGAGCACAATACTGGCAATAAACGGAGCTGGCTCCACCGGAGGATTTTATAGCCACCCCACTAAAACCCAACGGAGAGAAATAAATCAGCAACCGATGCCTGACTTGAATATTTTTATGGCTTTCTAATTTTTTTAGAGAAATCAGACCTGTTTTTCTGCAAAGTTAGAACTTTTCCATGTTTTCACCAAAACAAACAGAAAGCAGGTGCGCGCTGAAAGAATTTTGGCTGGGAACGCAGAGAGAAGTGCATGTGGGTTTTCCTGTGAGCGGCTGCAGTTAACAGGCTCGGTTTGGCTTTTCATTATTTCAAGGCAAGTTTTGCCATTCCCTTCAAAGAAAGCAGGCACGGACACCTACGGAGTCACGGTATTCCTTAGGGAAGCAAGACGTGCGGAGGTTTTCTGGTCGTCTGTGTATTTTAAAGGGTTGTCACAATCCCTTTGCAGTTCAAAGCAGCTGAAATTTTGCTCTAAACCCCTGAGTTTTCCTTGTGCTAAAGCATTCATTTCTAGAGATGAGAAAGCAAACACAGTCCTACTTTCCAGTAGTCCTCAGCCGCTCTCTTTCGGTGGTAGCTTGGGTTTAGTTCTTTCAATCGGTGCTTGGTTTCACGGCAGTGGGGAAAGGTGGTTACGTTCAAAGCCGTGCGAGTTTTTCCATGCTTTTGCAGTTTCCTCCAGGGAATTTCTTCCTTTGTCCTGTAAGAGTCCATTTCCTACTATTTTCCATACAAGTCCAGGGCATCGCCATCATCACCGTGACCACCTAAGGACACCTCCAGTGAAAACCACTATGTATTTATTTTACATAGACCTGTGAGCGGAGCTGTCAGCAGGCAGAGCACAGCTCTCCAGTGATGGATGGCACAGCCAAGGGCACACACGCGGCAGAGCCTCTGCTTTGTGCCAGCCCTGCTGCATCCCTCTCCAGAGCACCTAGGAGCTGCTGAGGGATGTCTGAGCCAACACATCTTAATGCACAGAAATCCAGAGTGTTTAAAGCTTCCCGTACCCATGACCATAAAAGTACAGCAATTCCATGAGTGCGGATGCCTTATCCATGTGCTTTGCCAGAGAGAGGGTGCCAGTTTGGCACTTGGCAGCCGATGCCTGACCCAGGCAGTCAAGCCCATTTGTCACCGAGACGCTTATTTAATTTCTGTTTAGAAATCTTAATGCCTTCCCCCAGGAGAATGGGTCTTTCTGACATGGACCTGGTGTGCTCAGAGGGAAAGCCAAGACCATGGGCAGGAATGGAACAGAACTGGCACTTCTACCATTGCAGGAGGAGTCGTTAGGGGTCAGGGAGCTCTGTAGAAGTCTCCCTCCAAATCCCAGCCTCCTGAAGCAGTTGATGGCTTCCTGGAAGTGAATAGACCACTGCCTTTTCCTGTCTCAGTCCCGTCCTCCTGACGTGGAGGATTTTGTGTGGAGGGGGGAGTCCCATCTTTAACGTCCCTCCTGTGAGGGGTTCCTTCCTCTCTGCGGAAGAGGCAGGAGAAGACCTGGCTTCTGGCCCTCAAAGTCTTTGGGAAAAAACTAGTGAAAAGAGTGGAGCTGCAACACTCCAAAAGCAGAAAACAACACCCTTTTCCACTTCCCCGGCATGGGATTTATTAAAAAAAGCCCTGGGACGTGAGGAAGGAAGAGCAGCTGGGATTCGGTGCTTTTGAAGGCTTTATTTACCTGAAGGCTTGGAAAAGAGCTCTGCACCATGCGTGAGCTCAGCCGTGTAATGAGTTGCAGAAGAGCTGGCTTGCCCAGGTGAATGCAGGCGTTTGCGGCTCTCACATGGGATGCAGACCCCTGTGCTCAAGCAGAAGCCCTTCCTGGGTCTGCACCGGGAGCTGCAGCAGGGAAATGTCCCCATTTCCCTATGCACAGTCCATATTTGACTTGTAATTTGTTGCTGAGGAATTGGGACTGCCTGGGTGAAGGCAGCCTTCAAGCAGGGAACTAATAAACCACTAGCAAGCCATAAATTGAGATCAATTTTATCCTCGCTGACATCTAGACAGGTTCTGGAGTAGCCTTGAGTAACCCAACACTCTTTTCCAGACCTTCTTCCCTCTTTTCACCCTTGTAATTTGTTTAATCCCGTTATTGATAATCCCGTGTCTCCATAAGGTTGGGGTATCAGGTGTGTAAGAATTTACAGGGACAGATAAACCCTCCTGGCTGCCCATAAACTTCTGCTATAAATACAAGCAATCGCTAAACACAACAAAACCCAACCAGATTTTCGCGTCATCACTTATAAACCCTTTAGGTTTAAACTTTGAGCGCATAGTCTGGAGTGCAGAGGTTGGAGCGTTAGGTCCCAGACTGGCCAGATGAGGAGCAGAAATGCCAAAACACAGTTCAGATGTGAAGGGCTGATCAACTGCTCTCCTGGGGACCGAGACGAGGGCTGCACTTTAACAGTACTGAAACCTCACTGGTCTGCACGTTAGAACCCTGAGCAAGTTTATAACATGCAATTATTTACGAGGCTTGATGGCTCTTGCTTCAGACAGACTTATTGCACTTCGCTCCTGGTGCATGTGAGATCTTCTCCTGTGGAGAAATCAAAGGAAAGCAAGTTTGCAAGCCAGTTCCATCGGGAAAGCAGATTGCGGCAAGGCTTGTTCATAAGCCACTGTGTGCTGCCTCATCAGATGTTTGCCTGGTTGGGTCTGACAGGACTGGAAGGGCTCCACAGCAAAGGCTACCTGTTGGTGGCATTGCAGGCTGATCAGGGATGCTGCTAGCAGGAAAAGATCAGGAATTATCTCGTGTGTTTTGGGTCAGGGTTGCTGCTTGGTGTTTTATCCCATCTGATCTGCATCTCACAGGCTCCCAATCCATCCCATTTGCTCGTTCACCAAATTACATCTCTTCTTATTAGTTCCCAATGGAAATCAGGATGCTGCTGTCCCATCTGATAAGCAAATGATGTGAGTTCTTTCATTTGAAAGGCTTCTAAAAAGACTGAAAAAGAGGTGGCTGCAGACTAGAGAAATCAGATTCGTTTTCCTTAAATAGGAAGCAGATCCTACCAGGATATCTGTGACTGATTCTATAGGGTTTGGCCAAGGGATTCATAATCAGAAGGCTGCTTATACATTTCCAACCTAATTGAATCATAGAATCATTAGGGATCAGAAGGGATCTCAAAAGACCATCTAGTCCTATCCCCTGCCACAACAGGATCACATCCAGGCAGGTCTGGAACACCTCCAGAGAAGGAGACTCCACAACCCCCCTGGGCAGCCTGTTCCAGTGCTCCA
>VZRI01002754.1:0-20831 GCA_013397515.1 Upupa epops
GATTACAGGAAGGATATTCTGCTTCCTTTCCCTGTCTACCAACTCTGTAACCCAGTTATCCTGAGAACGACCAAGCTCTTTGTTAAAGATTGATGCAAAGAAGGTGTTAAGTACCTCAGCCTTTTCCCTGTCTTCAGTTACCATGTTCCCCTCTTCATCCAACAAGGACTGGAGATTTTCCCTGTCCCTCCTTTTGCTATTAATGTGTTTATAAAAGCACTTTTTATTATCCTTAACATATTTGGCCAGATTAAGTTCCAACTGAGCTTTTGTTTCTCTAATTCTCTTCGCATTTGACGTTACAATGCCTTTAAATGCTTCCTGAGTCACCTGTCCCTCCTTCCAAAGTTGAAACGCCTTTTTTTTCCCCCTGAGTTCTTGCCAAAGCTCAGCTAGGCTGGTCATCTTCCCCACCAGCCCTTTTTTCAGCACACGGGGACAGCCTGCTCCTGACTTCCCACTTGAAGTATGTCCAACCTTCCTGGACTCCTATATCTTTCAGGGCAGCCTCCCAGGGTCTTTGTCAATGAGTCTACTGAATAGGCCAAAGTTTGCCCTGCGGAATACAAAATAAATACAAAACATGCAAGAAGTACGCTGCACTTCATGTTATTCATATCAGAAGTCATACAATAGACTTGTAGCTGCATATTAAAGGTTTAAGTAGTTGCTTATTTTGGCTTATGACTGGAAATGAACTTTTAAAAACACCAGCAGACATGCTGGGAAATCTTAAGCATATAACTAAAAGCCTGCTTACCTTCGCATTGGTTGTGTTCTGAGATCTGTGAGATACACAAGACCATCCATGTGATGGCCTCTAGCATCACCAAAAGCTGAAGAAAAAAAAAACACGTCTAATGAAATATGCTAAAAATGAACCACAAACATATGAAAGGCAAATTTCTGTTCATCATGAGATACTGAAATTGAAACAACTCTAACTTAACATTAAACATTAAATAGTTGTATAGGTTTTTTTTTAAAAACAGCTGAAACTACTAGTGATAGCAATCTAAGACTTAAAACTCTTTGTAAAAAAAAAAAAAATGTACATAGGAAATATAGTTGTAGTATGCTGTCAATTTGCTAATGCTCAAGTGTTACGTAGAATCACCAGTTGAATAAAATGTTCCACGGAAGCCAGCAGGTAAAACAACTCTACTGATACTAAAATAGAATTGTAGTAATATGAATACAATTGCAGTAATTGTGAATTATAAACTAATGTGTGCCTTAGTTTAAACTGTATATACCTTGGATTGCTGCCTCTGGATCCCAGCCTTCAACATCTATAAGATACCTAAAGAAAAATACTATTACATTATTGTCCCAAATGGATTACAGACTAATGTAAGGACACTATCTTTTATGAACAATAATTTCTGGTTTTATACAACCCTTACCTACATATAAGGTAGCCCGTTCTATTAATTCCATTAGTACAATGAACACCAATGAGCTTCTCTATTAAAAAGGAAAACACAGTCTTTAGTAGTTCAGAAAGTGAACTAAAAAATAGTGCAGAAAAAGATGTATTTTTCTAGCAAAGTAATATAAATAAGGTTTGTTATTTACAAAATTATGCCTGTAAAGGTACAGACATATCCAGACTTCATGCTTTACATGCTTGATCTCTGGCAGCAGTTAATTCACCACTTCCAAACCTGTGAAGACTGAGATTAACTTTGTAGACCAAAGCAGCTGGCCCCAGCCAGAACTGCAGTTAACAGGAGAAAGAGAATACAATATGTTTTTTATAGCAAATCTAAACAAACAAACATAAAATTGAGGAACTTACAGATTCTTGTAAATCTTTGGTTTTACAATTGTTGGTATACCAACAATTTAGACACTGAAAAAAACATCTCAAATATTATTTTTAGAAAGAATCCTGAGAAACTTTTAGGGATACTCTAAAAATAAAAGAAGGCAAGTTATGAGAAAGTTCACATAAAAATGAAAGTTATTACAAGTCAGAAGTTACATAAACCCTGATAAAACAGTCTTACTAGCTGGAACTGCAGTCCTTAATCCAGTAACAAATTAAGAATTGATTCTCTCAATTCTGAGAATCAGAAACAATTATATTCAAATACAGACTATTTTTTTGTCACAGACCAAAATCAGAAAATTAATAATATTAATTTCCCTAAAAAGAACAAAGGAAGAACTTGTACACTAACTTCCTGAGCAAGGGCCAAGGCTTCTTTTTGTACTATTCACCAATCACTTTTATTGAGACTCTCATACCCGAGATTTAAGTCAGAGCTCTTTCACGAAACAGAACATACCATGCACAGCAAAGTCACTGTTATGCTCTGCAGCAACTTGGGCAGTTCAAGCAAAGAGCCTTGACAACCTTTATACAAGAATGGATCTCCGATACTGGATAAACTCCTAAAATCTGCCTACAAAGAATTACTAGCAAAAAGAGTAAGAAGATAAAAGCTGCAAACAGGTTGTGGCAAAGTATACAGAAATTCATTTTCACAAAACACATCTTTCACTGTCTCAGCAAGAACTGTACTATTGCATAAATACTAAAACAGCAGCAAAGGCCCACTGTGGAAACAATGACACTGTCTGTAATATGATTTTTAGAACTGCTAGGATATGAGGGAAATAATGGACTCAAATCAAAAATACCTGCTACATCAAACTAAATGGAGCTAAATTGCTCACATGTAACAGTGCCCGGTGCTAGAGAAATCCTGAGGTATTTAGAATACCCATAAAGGGCTAGCAGCTACAACATTAAGCTGGTGGTAGACAATTAGGGCCAGACAGATGAAAGCCTTGTTGCTATTACTCATAATGTAACTATTAAGAACAGCATTTAAGGTACTAATCATTTTTAAGAGACACATTTCCAATGCAAAAAAAAGATATGTAGTAGTTCACATAATTTATTATGATAATAAACTGAAAGTGCAATGGAAAGTGTAAGAAGCCTTGAAATGTAATAAATGTAATTGAAATTAATAAATGATAGTTAACATTGAAATGAAACTTGCGTTTTTTACAGTGTAAGATGCTAATATTTACCATTTCCTGCATTTTCCCATAGGAACTTTCTGACCCATTTTTTGAATTGTAGGATAGTAGCATTATCAGGGACTTCAAGTCCAATGGTGTAAAGTTTCTTATACTGCACACTTTTAGGTAAATCCTAGCAGCAGGCAGAAGGAAAAAAAGTAAACAATTACTGAAGTCTTACTGAAGCACGAAATGAAAAACCTTAGACAGCCCCTAATATAATGTCAACACAAAAGAATGGTTCAAATTCAGAGTACAAATTGAAAACATCCTGACACAATTCTACATACACTCTTGGGAACTACCATTTACAAGTTTATGCAGAAGACTAGTCTTTGTTAATAAAGAAGCCCATTACTAGAAAGATCAGAACTTTGCAATTCCAGTCTAACCCATTTTACAATTATTAGTGCTATCTGCCCCTCCCACCCATAATCATGTAAATGCTCACACTGTCACACCCTTAATGCTTAAAGCTCATGTACATTCAAAGATTAGCATTCAGTTATAACATTGTTATTTATTATCTTTTTCAATAGGAGACCGATTAATCACAACTATTTAGGTCATACTGGTAAAAAAATAGAAATTGCTTAAAGCAGTTTGAAGATTCACAGTTTCTTAGTGGGATTATGCTAGGAATCAATAAAAAAATGCCCTAGAAATAAATGACGATGTCTTCAGGATACAGACTGTAAGTCTTCATCCTTTAAGCAGTTCCTGGCACTGAAGTCTTAATCCATTACCCTGAGTTGCCATAACAAAAGTAAGCCAGAAATGCAAATAGCTGAGAGGAGTTACTTTCTCTATGGTAAAAACATTTTGTTTCTCTTGGAGACACCAAGTCTGGATGGCTCACTGGTCTATTCCAATTCAAGGTAAGCAAACTTGTAAATACTTCAAAACAAAGGTTGCAGTAACTATTTTATTTTGTTAGTATACTTATTTTACCTTAACTTCATAGTACCGTGTAGTGTATGTTAAATCAATAATTAGGCCAAGCTCCACATTTAGGGTTTTCATTGCAGCAATTAAGTCTTTTGGTGTAAATTTCTGGGTTGGGGTAAGCCTCTGGTTAATTGCCTAAAACGAAAATGGAGAAGAAAGATTTTAAGTTCTAATAAGAAGACATTTGTAATACTTAGCAATTTTAATTAGGACTAGGAAACATCACTATTCAAAAGGAAATGTTTCCAGTACAGAACCATATCCATGTATTTTACAGATAAAAGGACCAAATAAAAAGAAAGCAAGAATTTTTTGTGCATTCCTAGCCAGATGAAAATGCAATAAAATGTGCAAGAGTTTCCACTTGCACAATGTTAACAGACATTAAAATAATGCTAACTCGATACACATAAATCCTGCAAAACACACAATTTATACACATATTAAGTAACTAAACATCACAATCTACTTTCCCCCAAACATACTTTGTCCTGCACAGTAACACAAAATTAACAGTGTGTTTCACCTAAAATATTAGAGGTGGTGATCCAAGAATTCATTTCTTCTAAAGGTTTTAAATCTCTCCACAAATGTTGTGCAGACAATTTTATTTCTGCTTCATCTATTGACAGAGTTGCCACAATCATGGCATGACATTTGGCATGAGAAATATTAAATAAGACTAAACTATGGTGATTAAGAAACCTACATATAGGAGGGTAATGAATAATTAATTAATTTAATTTGACAGAGACAGTGGGAAAGATGTTTACTCACCCTGATGTAGCTGTATTTTTTGAACTGTGTTCTTCTCTCTCTAGGTATGAAAATGCCTCACACATGCAAGACTCGGTTTTCACTGAATAGTGCACTTGTCCATTGCGGGAGCCTTTTGACTTGGGCTCAGCCACAATCAATAAAAACAGTGGCAAAAGATGCAGCAGCCTCAACCACCTTTCAGTTCCTTTGTCAACAAGAAATTTAAGCAGACTGGACTCAGAATGAATGGAAAGGAAGGCAGCCACAGACCACATACCTCTTAGTACCATAGATGCTATCGGGTAATAGGGTGACTAACCATTTCTTCTTTTCAATGCATAGATTACAATCTAAGAGGCTCGCAAGCATGTCTCTGAGTCAGGAAAACAAAGAATAAACAGCTGGAAAGGCCTATCAAAACTGGTATGTGATTAGGAAGCTTTAGCTAAAAAGAGTAGGGTAGAAAGCATAAAGAAGTATTCAGTTCTATGTATTTCAGATACAGGTGCACTGCTAAAAAAAACAGTGGACATTCACAGAATTACTGAATGGTTTTGACTGTAAGAGACTGTTAAGACAATCAAGTCCAACCAGTAAATCATGGTCTCAGCATCACAATTACACATCTTTTAAATACCTCCATGGATGAGGATTCCATCACTTCCTTGGGTGGCGTTTTCCAGTATTTGGCAACCCTCTCACCACTATTCAGCAATGACTTTTACTAAAATCTGAAACTAAAGTTACTAACTTTGAGGTGACAATGGTGAATTGGCAAAACTCACTCAAGAATTCCTTTTACTCTGTGAAGTCACATAAACTGATGTGAAATACAACTTACAATGCTAAACATAGTGTTTGAGGGAGTAAACAGTTAAATACGTTATGAAATACTGTTTTGAAAAGCTACTTAGAATTTTATGACAAAAGTATTCAGTAGTTCAGATGTTTAATTAGGTTTTGAGAACGCAAGATGTATCAATTCTAAAATCCTTTTAATGGCATGGGAAGGAACCTGCCCATTCCTTACACTATAATGTTACTGTTAGTACTAAGATGATGATCTGAAAGGAAGGACAGAAAATCCTTCCAAGTAAATCCATGATCTTACAGCCTTTACTAGCCATTGTCTGGACTGAAACAATAACACTCAAGTCCAGAAAGTGAAAATATGTTCCTTTCCTTGAGGTGGAATCACTAATCATCAATTTTCTAATGAGCAGCAAAGAAGGTAAGTGCTGCCCATTCACTGCACCATCATTGCAATAATATAACTTCTGACAGATTATAATCAAACCACGTCTCCAGCATTTCCAAACAGATTTACTGACCTCCACCATCTTCCATCATCTTTGCAAAGACATCCATCACTTAGCCAGTTACACATGTTATATGTATTCTGACACAAACTCTATGAACTTTAACCGCAGAGTGTCTCCCAAACTTGTCATTTATCTTGTATAGCTGAGGCTGAACAAACTGAAGGTTCAGAAGTATCACAGATCTTGCTTTCTTGGATACCAGGCTTTATATGGCCAAGTTCAAAGACAGCTTCACAGAACAGCGATCTATGCCCCAGTGAGATCAGTAAGAACAGAAGCGTGCAATATCGAACACAGAGTGCCTACTTGTGATACGTTGCCATAAAGATTGTCTGAGTATGTCTACCCTTGTTACAATCTCTGAGGAAGCTCCTTCCAGACTATCACAGACAATCTCTCCTACAGAGAAATAAAGTTAGCGATGAAGCATCTTCCTCTGATATCTAGTGTAACAGGGAATGGAAAATATATATACCAAACAAACCCAGTGAGAATAGTGCATCTATATAAAAATTAATGTTGGATCAAGTGGAATTACTAGAGTGCTGCTGATGAAAAAAAAAAAATCAAATACTGCAACAGCAAAGAAATTAATCATAAATCTTCTGGATGTTCTAATCTCTGAAAGATCTGGTCACTGGTGGTTTGGGCACAAAGACACTCGTGACTACCAAACAATCTAGAAGTACCACAGAGAATGTGACCAACATAAAGTTTGAGGTCCTTGGTATCAAAGCAACCAAATCATCACTGATTCTGTAAAAGCACTTCAATCGTTGTTGACAGAAGCACACTGAGTGCTGTCTGAAAACATAATGGGTACTAACTGTCCCCATTTTTGTATATGAATACTAGAGAGCAATTTGTAGCCAAAAGTTTAGTCGGAAAATTTACTCTTAACTTCCAAGCCACTGAACTTTAAAAGAGTTTAGAACTTTTATTTCCTGACTATTTGAAGCAAGGACTTGTAAGAGTTAATTTATACAGCAGTTGTGTTAATTTCTACAGAAGGGCAAATTTGCCCTAATTTTCCCAAATTTGGTCTATGCCCCCATCCATTAAAGAATTGAAGAGTATGACCACGTAATGTGAAGGCTAAGTGTATTTTATGGATTAAGATCACACTCCACGTTAGTAGAAATATAAAGTACTAACTCATAAATCTATGAAGACTTACGACTTAATATACTGCATTCCTCCTGATCACTGAAGTGTTATGTTCATGAAATCTACATCTCATATGAACCTATAATCTTAATAGTACTGCAGTGGCTGGTACTCTTTAATGAGTGCTTGTTTTGTTATTCATATTATAACTGCTTCTGAATCATTTTCTTACAACAGCCATAAAAAGATGTTATATAAGACAAATAATTTAGGCCACTTAATACTTTTAAAATAGGTTGTTCTGAATAACTGGAGATTTTAAAAACACAAATCTTAAACAAAAGAAAATATATAATAAAAAGCTACTATAGGACTAGTCAGGCTAAATCTGAATGAATTCTTTTTTGTAAAACTTCCTTAAAGTTTACACAAATACTCATGCTATTCGTTATTACTTTTGCACTGTAATAGAGTCAATCTGTAGTTTCTTTTCATACATACCCCTTTTAAAGGTACTTTGAATGCAATAAATCTAGTTCCTGATATAGGCTGTCCAACTGGTGTCAAACTCCTCCATCTGTAATGAAGCAAGTATTTATTTTAAAATATTTTCTAATGAAATGATTCAACAGAAAATATGTACAGCTTTGTTTAAAACTTCAAAAACGTTAGGTAAAACAAAGCACATAAAAATTATGTTCCTTGAAAATTATAATACTTTGTAATACATATTTCAAACTACATGAATTGTCACATAGATAAAAAGATCACAAAGAAAATTATCAGGCAAACCAGGTAATTATTGAAACTGTGTGAGATATGTCATTTCAAACTTTTCCCAGCAGGTATGTCTAATAGTTATCTTTGTACTATGATGGACCATGCAGCTACTAGAATCATAGAATCATCATGGCTGGAAAGGACTCCTAGGATTTTCAAGTCCAGCTTTCACCCCAACATTTCTCTAACTCCTAGACCATGGCCTCAAGTGCTCTATCTACTCAATTTTGAAACACGTCCAGGGATGGTGACTCCACCACTTCCTTGGGCAGCCTGTTCCAATGCCCAACTACTCTCTCAGTAAATAGTTTCTTCCTAATATCCAATCTAAACCTCCCTGACACAACTTCAATTTCAATTTCAATATTTCCTCTCATCCTATAATTAGTAATTTGGGAGAAGAGACCAGCACTAGCCTGGCTACAACCTCCTTTTAGGTAGCTGTAGAGACCAATAAGGTCTCCTCTTAGCCTCCTTTTCTCTACGCTAAATAACCCCCATTCTCTCAACCATAATTCATACAGCCTATAAGATTTATTTATTAAGATTTAGACTGCCAAACACAGGACTGAAGAGTTTGTAAAATTCCTTGACCACAAAAGCAAGAAAACATAACCAAGTTTGAAAAAACTACCCACTAATCCTTTTTACAGGTATTTTTAAAAATCCATCTTCCTTCAGTGAGGTGCCTGTTTCACTAAATTCTAATTAGAATAACCACAAAAATAAAAGCAGTGTTACTTTTTCATAAAAGAAACATGGAGTTACCTAGAAGGTGCTGGAAGACCATCAACCGAATATTGCTACAGCACTGATTAGAGCTTATTTAATGGTTTTATTGCTTGCAAGTCTAAACTCAAAATTGATCTTCATTCTCCACAGAGGACCACCACAAATAAAATCAATTCCTCAGAGACAATGTCCATGACTCATGTTACTATACAGTAGAAATTTGTCCCCAACTGTACAGTTATTCAATAAAATTGCTTCCAGGTATTATCACATTATTTTAGAAGTTTTTTTTATTCCTTCCTTCACCTTTCAGAGAAATCCTCCCCTCAAAATGGCAGGACAGAATTTACAAACAAATAGCACCAATATAAAGCAAAGCAGATGGGCTCATTCAACAGGTAAAAACATACTGCTACAGCTGATGACATTTTTTTCTTGGCTGTATCAAACTCCTTTAGTAGTTATCATATGCTTACATTAATAATTTGATAACCATAGTTTCAAAAGCACTGCTCAAAAAATTACATGGCATGTATTACAAAATAAGAGTGACAGAATTCCTAATTGGAATTTGGAAGTTGTAGTCTAGTTGTAAAATGTGAAAACAAGAATCTGAGATGTTCCATTTATTCAAGATAGATAAATAATGTGACTTAATTAAGAACACAGTGTAAAGTGACTGAAAATGTTACCAAAGCTAATAAAACCCACAACATAATGGAATAAATCTTAGTTGCAAGTACTACTCAATTAAAAAAATTAAACACTCTATAGCAAAACTGTGAAACCTGCTTTGTGCATAGTTTAATTTTATTTGCATCCACTTCATCTTAGAAGGGTAATAAATGCTGTTAACCTAAGTTAATTCGAACTGTTAAAACTAATGACAAATTCAGTTTTACTACCAGCTCCTGTTTCTTGTTAATTTTAATAACTCTGGAAATTACATGTCTTTGTTAAAGCAATGAAATACTCTTCCTGTTTTGCTCTTAAACTTCCAAATAGAATTCAAAAATAGGCTGTACCTAGAGATAAGAGGAACTAGTATAGCAAATCCTGTCATAGAGATTAACCAAACAAGAACAGTCTTTTTTCCTCACCCTACTTCAACTCCTCTTTGATATTACCTCTACCAATAAAATATACAGAAAGTTTTATAAAAGGTAGGATTTAATCTGACAGTCAGCCATATATAGTCACATGTGCAGTTTAGACACATTTTCAAGAAAGACAGAAGTAAAAAACTCCAACCACAAATGAGCAACTCCCAAATGTATTAAGACAATTTGAAAGATGCCATAAATTGAAAATTCAGGTCTTTCATAATCTGCTTTCTCTAAAAAACTAGGATTGGAAATCTCCATGATTAACATAAGCAATTAGAAGTCAATAAAAAATTATCAATAAAAAAGGATTTAAACTCATTTTCTCTGATCAGCGACGTCAAAAAGGCATTGTGAAAATTTTGAACTTTTTTTGCAATAAGGGATCAACAGTACAATGCCTTGGAACTACAGTGTTTGTTGTCAGACATCAATAAACTGGGGTTTTTATTCTCTTGTGTTCAGAGCTGTTTCAACCATCACAGACAAAAAATCTGCTACATGAGCAAAAACCTCAAAAGCTGCTGACAGCTGTGAGAGAAAATGAGCAGAAGGCATTCTTCATCAAAAAATATAAAGGCTATGTGTTCCACGTTGTCTTCACAACAATATTTTAAAAAGGAAATATCAGCATACCACTGCAAAATTAATATTTACATCAAATTAAAACCAGTAGATTGAGATAAAGCAAAGATTGCCTAAGATATTGTCAACAAAGGAATAAGGTTAGGCATTACAGGTGACAGGGGCTAAAGAAACTGTTACATAGGTCTAAAGATAAAAATGACCAAAGACATGTAAGTTGCAGGTGGTTACATAAACAGGACTTACAGAAGCAATGATGCATAAGCATTTTAACCATCATGAATGAGAACTGTGACACATGATTTGTAAAGTAAGTGGAAGGAAGAAAGGTAGGAGTCAAAGGTGTTATCACAAGAATTTACACCACCAGCATTCCTTTACCAACACTAAGAGGTAATAGACCCTTGAATGAAAAACAAGCTGGACCAGCAGCTGAAAAGACACAGGAAGGGTCTTCTGAAAGAGACAGCAGTACCTTACTGAGGCTCAGACATGAAACACACTTCTATGCCTAGCAATAAATCTAGGCATTTGCATCACAGGGGTAACAGGACTGGCCATAGAACCACAGAATCATAACCCCTGGCATTCATAGAATCATAATTCACATTGGAAAGATCTGATAACAAAATAGAATCATGTATACTCAGAGAAACACTGCAGCTTCCCAACACTAACAGTCAGAAGACAACATACCCAGGAAGAAATTGAAGTCTGAGAACTTCTGTACAAAACAGTGGTTGTCACACTGTAGAAAACTGAGGTCTGCATACATTAAAGCAAACCATCATACCAGTACCTGTAATATTTCTGGTCTTTTCACAAAATAAACCTCCTTCTGAATATCAAGAAGTGTGGTAAAAGAACTGCAAACCAAACTCTTAAGTTTGCATTAAAATAGCCATGATATGCATTTATGCGACAAATATGATAGTCAAAATTTTTCTAATCTCTAAACTACACAAAACCATAAAAAAACCTCCAGAATTTGCATGTCCAAACAAAAAAGGTATTGACAGAACAGCACATAAATAAGAAAATGATGTTTTGTGCACATGATACATTTTCAATTACAGCTTTATTTTTCTAAGTTTTCAAATAAGTAAACAATCCATGAACTGCATGCATGTAAAGACCTGGAAGTCAACAAAACATATAAATTAATCACTTATTTAACTACTTAGCCTTTTGTAGTTCCCACCTCCCCATCTTATTTTGTACTCATCACTCCCCAACCACCATAAATTGTCTTAAGACATGGCCTCTAGAGTTGAGACTACAATGGACACTATCTCTTAGCTGTGTTTTGGACCAGTAACACCTTGGGGCGTTACTGAGGAAAGGAGACATTGTGCAAAAAGCATCAGATCAAACATTCTGTGCTAAGACTGAGGGACAGGAAGAAAAAGAACAAGTCTGGACCAAGAACAACAAAGTACAAGACACGCAATTTGAGTCCAGTAGCACCACTGGCAACTAATACCACTTCAATATTACTTTTAAGTGTTGAGTGCTGACACCTAGCAAGTAGTTGTAGTGCTACACCGTAATCCTTACATGAAAAGTGACAGTAATTAGCTGACCAGTTTAACAAAAAAAATAAAAAAAATCACTATTTCTAGATTAGTTGCACTATTCCTAGCTACTTATAACTTAGCTGCAACTTCAAATTTGTTGTACTGCTTTAATTAGCATAATGGAATTTGGGTTAAAACCATTAAGAACTGTACAAAGAATTAAGAAACAGAAAGGTAATCTTACATTGATGCATAGTGTGAGTTGTGTTTATCTACTGCAGCATTTCTCTGGCAGTTCCATTAAAAAGACCAGTTACTGTCAGTCTTACTGCTGTTAGAATACTGTAGTATGACAGAGGTTGTACTTCCACAGTACACTACCACCAGGACCAGTTCTTATGCTATAGTGTACCACAATTTCATTTCTGTTAATATGTACTCCTGGGGCCAGAAAACTACATGTGCAGGATCAGTTAAGTTAAAATTAGTTTTCCTTAAGTCCTTGTCCAGGGTTCACTGCTATTTTTCACTAATTCGCAGTGAAGAACTACAACATGCTGTGCTAGTATGAGAATGGCATCAATGTATGAGATCGGGAGTCTAACAATTTCTTAGACTGCTGTACGGCCAAAACCCCAAGGTTGTAAAAGTTTACTGTGATTTGTTAATAGCATCAAAAAGTAAGTATAAGATACTATAAGCTGAAGGTACTTCAGGATTACAAGCTTTTCCCCTATTTACAAAATGTACGTAGGCTTAAAGCTGCTTCAGTTCAAATGCAAGGGGAAAAAACAAGGGAGAAATGAACATCTGATTCTCAAAAGTTCAGTAGCAATTTCCAAGTATGGAGAAGACTAGTCGTAGAGTTATTCCCTCAGGCTTTCTGCATTACTGCTTATAAACCTAACCCAGTTTAACTCACTTTTGTGTAACTTCTACTGAAGTTTCATAGAAACTTTCAGAGAAAGACATGTGTTAAGTATCTCTTAAAATTAATGTGAGTTTGTAAGATATGAAAAAATTTTTTCCTAGTTCCCTGAAGTAATTTTTAAAGTCTTGTTAATCTTTTTTTTCCTATTTGTTCTTTTTAGGCCAACATGTTGTAGGAAATCATGCTTTTTGCAATTTAATGCTTTTCCTAAACATGTGCTTAATAAACATATCTAACATTTCTCCTGAAAACAGGATACTTTCAACCTTTTCTCAAATTAATCGGAATTTACTGTTCTATTTCAACGTGCCTTTTTATTTCAGCACACTTTTCTATGCAACAATACACTGGTTAAACTTCTAAACTTGGAATGCCTCTTATTTGTTTTCTGAATAGAGCTGGAGAACATAACTGTTTTCTGTTAGAACTTTCTGTGGTTCCCATATGCAGACCCCATCAAGGCACTGGAAAGCCTGTATAATGCATTTCTGAGGTTTTAATTATTTGTGCCAGTAAAAAACATTTTCATTGTCCTCTTATTAAAAGTGCAAAATGTTTCTGGGCCTGAATCTATTTGTTGATCATATGCATGCAACCACCTGTTCCCATCTTAACTCTTCTTCCACTCCTGGTAGCAAACACCTGTATCACCACAAAGATGGACAGCTCTCTCCCTGGAAGTGTACACTTGGTAATATTAGGAAGAAGGGACTGGGTTTGGTTGATGAAGTATTTACAGAGAGGTTGACACGTTATACTTACCTGGGGGATGAAGGGCTAGGTTGTTCCCGTCTTCAAGACACCTACCTTCCTGGCAGGAATTGGTGAAGATGCTTGTGGCAAGAAAGCACCCAGGGCTGTCAGTGCCCCTTCTCTGTGGGCAGGGCAGTGCCTGCTCCTGCTTCTTTCTTAGTGTGAGGGATACTTACCCATCAGGGATAGTATTCTTCTTTACCATGCTGAAAGCAGGAGCAGGCAGAACAGGTAACAGCGGTGAAACTGGGCACTGCAGCAAAGGAGAGAGAACCGCGCAGTTAACACGGTGCTAAACTTTCTCCATCAGTGGGCATTTTCACAGGGCTGAAGCTCGAGTAAAATAAACCAAGGAGTCAGCTGGGACTTGAAGCCATCCTGAATGAGTTCTGCAACTTGTTAATTAGCCCACTGTCTGCACTGCTGCAGCACAAGCTGGAAAGACAACTTACCTCTCCTCCCCGAGAGGTCAAAAGGAAGAGGAGAGGTAGCAGGTTTCTAACTCCGCGATTCCTTCTGTCCCTCTCCTGGATCTGTATTCTGCCCTTGTGCTCCCGCAGATACAACCCTGGTCTCAAAGAGAAGCTCCGGGCAGCTGAAGACGCGAGGCCAGCGCCTCAGCAAGGAAATGGCCATCACCTGTCCCACCTAACACCAGATGCTGCGCACCGCCAGCGCCAGCCGTTCTCAGTGGGACCGGGGCAGAAAGAAGCGGGACGGGGGACGGAGTTCGTGGGGCCACATGCGGGGACCGGGCAGTCGCTGTCAGAGCAGGGCGAACGGCGGCAAGAGGCGGTAACGGGAAGAGACCAGCGGGAAGAGCGGGGCTACGCGGCCCGTACCCTGGCAGGGGCTCTCGTGCCGGAGAGGTCTGAAGCGACACCGGCTCTCGACTGCGCCTGTGCAGCAGCTGACAGGAGCGGGCACGGCGCGTGCGTGACGCTCGCTGAACCGGCGCACGAGCTGCGGCCAATGGGGTGCGATAGAAAGGTGTCTGCGCGTGCCTGGAGGATCCGCGGGTGAAGGGGCGTGACCCGAGGCGCGGGAGAGTGCCGAAGTCCGGCCCATGTGGGCTGTAGTTGGTGTCGCGGTGGAGGGGTACGCGGGGCTACGTCCGCCTCCAGCTGTGGGCTCCGTAGCTCAAGAGGGACAGGTGGCTACGGGAGAGAGTCCAGCTCAGAGCCACTGAGATGATCAGGGGCCTGGAGCATCTTCCTCATAAGGAGGGGCTGAGGGAGTTGAGGGGAGATGTCACAAATGATTATAAGTATCTAAAGAGTGGGTGCGGTATGTTGAGACCCGGCGCTTGGTGGTGCCCAGAGGAACACAGCAGATTCAGTTATAAATGGAAATAATAACAATTGGAACACGGTAAATTGGAACACAGACTATTCGATTTGAGCAAAAGGAAATCCTTTTTTAACAGTGAGGGTTACAGAGCATTGGAACAGGCTGCCCAGAGAGGTTGTGGACTCTCCAACTTGAGATGCTCAAAACCCTGAGATGCCTTCCTGTGGGATTTGCTGTAGGAGGAGCTGCTCTGGCAGAAGGTATTGGACCAGATTATCTTCAGAGGTCCCTTCCAACACCCAGCATTGTATGATTCTAATGCTTTAAAGGGTTCAGTTTAGAAAGAAGACAATATTTCTTATGAGATAGAAATGGCTTTATGTTTAAAACAAAAAGCAGCCTCCCCCAACATTCAGTTTGAAGTGGAAAGGTTGTGTCTTACCTCTGTGTAGAATGGCAAGTTCAAACACCGTTCTGCATTACCTGGTTATGTCTTCAGTGCAGCATTATTAGCTTAACTACGCACTTAACACATACAGTAGGTTTTCTCTGAGAGCAGTCATGTTCATGCTCTTCGCTGAAGTGCAATCTGAACACATCCATGCAGTTTGCAAAACTGGAGACACATGTTCTGTGTATTTGGTTGCTTGGCTTGCTGCGCTACTGTTCTGTGGTATTGCAACAGTTGGCTCAGAAGCACACTGAAGCATTCAGTATAGAGTGGAGTGTGCCATAGGGTGCATTGTTGGCTTTTAGAGGAAACCGGGATGTAGAAAATGGAATGAACTGTTTCTCTGGTGACACTTGTGTTGTCACTGCACAACACAAATTAAGTTTACTTGAAGAGGTGTTTCAGTTTGAAAATAATAAATTTTTCAAATGCCAAAAGAGCGTTTTATTTTAAAGCTAGATATACCTTTCCCAGCAGACCCCTGGGTCAGTGTCCTGACCCTAGAGGTGATTGGCGGACAGAGGGAATGTTATTGCTGTTTTCTTCCCTTCTTCTCCAGTATGTCTTGTAAGACAGCAAGCTCCTCTGCAAAAGAGCTTCCCCTGCCCCCCCCCCCCCAGGGGTGGACTCTCCTACCTGCCACTGAAGGGTGGACCACAGAAGAAGCCGTGGAGGCAACTACAGCCATCATTTGCCTGAGACCTCCAACACAGAAAGCCAGCTGCAGCTCCTCTGGGTTCCTGGCAGTGGGTCAAAGAGAGGGACAGGTCCTACACATTCCTCTCAGCTGGATCGCCTTTGAAGATGCCAGACAGCCGTGAGCTCTTAACCCTCTCCTGCCCTTGGAGCCTTACCCACAAAGAAGAAAAGAGAGAAGGCCCTGTAGCAGGCCCTGAAGAAGACCTATTTACCACAATGAACGTGGGCCCACATGACAAGCATCATGTTACCTCTGTCCCCACCTGGATTCTGTATACTCTGCCACTGAGAGACTAAGAGAAGCCTCTGATAAGAGTGAGAGATCATAAGTACTGATCTCCTGAGCCTTTGGTGAACAAAAAGAGTCTGGGGATCTATTACATTCTTACATCTGATGCTGTTACTGCCTCAAAGAAAAGCTCCCAAGCTGAGGGGAGCTAGAAGCAATCCTAAGACATCAGGGAGGGCTGACAACTGCAAGAGGACCAGAAAACTTTTAATACAGTGTAACCAAATGTCATTGTATTGAAAAGTATGTCATAATTTTAATTTCTTAGGTAATTGAGATGCTGATTTCTGCGTGTAGTTTTGTAATGCCTTATTAAACGTTAGTATGAATGATAGCAGTTAAATAAACAGTGTGAATAACCAGTGATGCTCTTTTCTAGTAGTTGACCTGTCTTCAACAAGTTATCTCTTAGTGGTCTTATAATTTCAATTTGACTTTAATTTGCTGAACCAATAATAGTGCTATTTTCTCACCAGTATATTTTTACTTTTGGCAGAACTATTCTCTAAGGAACTGAGGTTTTTAAAATTGTATTTTGTAAGAAAAGTTTTCAGCATGAGGCCCTTTACATCTCAGACTATTCAGTTGATTAATGTTTGTATTAAATGTTATAAAAGAAGCAAACACTCTGCTCTATTTGTACCACTGTGGAGATGGAGAATCCACTTTGTCCTCTTAGTTTATACACATATTAAATCACTAATGCATTTTACTTATAGTTGGTATTCCTTTTCTGGCCATTATTTCCCTTTTGTAAAAGATAGTCATTGTGAACATGGTAAATTCTTTCTGTGTGCTTAAGAAGATTCAAATATTATTTGAATATTTTATCATTTATTGCAGTTTTCTCAAATCCCTCTAAGAAGCTTTTTCAGCCTTACAATAATGGTTTTTCAACTTTTTACTATATTGTTTTTTGTTTTCCTCTGTTGCATTTCAGAATACAGTCCTCTTAGCTGTGTTAGTGTTGGCTAAGTACCATATAAATGTGCAATTCCTCTGCACTTTTGCATTATTATTGTTTCTACAACCAAAGATTATTCTTGCTCTTTTTGCTTTATGTTTACATGGACGTTTATCTGAATTTTTTTTAGTCATTTGCTTGAATTTTTGGGTTACTTCTAAGTGGTACTTAACTTTTTACAGTGACAGCTTTTTTTTCCTAGGTGTGATTTGTAGCTGTCATAATACAGCTTTGATATTAAAAAGTACCCTGTATAACTGTAAGTGGCTTGAAGAATATTCATGGATTTATTTCTATCGGAATTTACCTATTTTTCATCAGTTTTTTTCTGACCTGTACAATTTTCTTTGAGGTTTTAGATTTTCTTTATTTGATAGAAATAAAGTAAGAGGTGTTGGTCTGTGTAGTAAGCATTTTCTTCTGTATGTCACAAGGACTCTCTAAGTTCAGGTCAAGTTCTCATTATTGCTCAAGCTTGCTTAGGCAGAGTTCTCTGGTAGCAGTGCTGAATGTAGTTTAAAAGTATGGCACATTCCCAAAACTTGTGTTTTGCTTTGCTGTCACTTGAGTGTAGTGTCAGTTACAATAGCAGCATGGCTTACATAGAGTATCTCCTTCACATCTAGATGTTTCAAAATACACCATCATACCATCTCCTTAGTCAAGCAATGCATATTTTAAAAAAACCCAGCTAATCATCTTCCTTGCTTAAGCTAGCTTATTTTTTTTAGTGCCCTTGAAATTGCTTTGAGTGGTGCCTTTTGGTTTGCTTAATTATTCCCATGTACTCCCACACACTACTCAGCTGACATCAGTAGATGACATCCAGAATGGCTGTCAGTACTAGAGGCATGTTTTGAAAAGTGAAGCCATGATTTACAGTGAAACAGCTGTCATAATGTCGGTCCTTGAAATTTGATTATTAGTATGTCTTGACACCTACTTGATACTCTGTCATTTAACATGGATCACGTGAATTAAATATTTTAAACAAAAAAAACGGGTTTGTTCTTCTTTGATCTGTTTTATCTTTTTTTCTCAAAGGCCTTCTTCACTCTTTTCACAGTTTTGAGATGCCTTATTTATGAAACTTGCAAAACATACTTTCCATGTACTGTTTCTGCTATTTATGTTTCATTATTCCTCTTGGCTTTCTATACAAGCTAGTTCATACATGTTCATTTTCATGTTTCTTTTAGTATGTCTTCACTTTTTGATCTCGTGTGTAGTTAGCTAAACATCAGATGAGCACTTATATATTTAATTGAATTATTCTTTGAAGATGAGAAGTCTTTATTCTTTTCAATCAAAGAAGACTATTTGGAATGTAAATGAAAATAGGTAAGTGCAAAATATAAAATCCTGTTAGTAACATTGCTGGTATAAATCTGTAATAACTCTTGTTTTATTTTTGAGTGTAAATAGTGTGGCATCATTGCAGCTGAAGAGAGCAGAGTCTGAAAATGAGAAAACTTGCATCAAATGGTTTGACTCAGATTTTTTAAAAGAAATGTTTGTGTGTTCATGCAGTTTGAGAGATAGAAGGAATATCAAGTACTCACTGTTGAGTTGTGCTCTAAGCCAATTATCTTCAAAAGGTAACTGGAACAAATGTTAAACAACTGAACAATAGTTGTGCTTTCTTTTTAATGGTACAGCGTGATACTACATAATGTTCCTGATTAAAGTGCCTGTTTTGAATACACTAGGTTCTTTACAGCATTTTTCTAGTTAATAATCTTTCTCTTCCTGTGTTGATAGCTAAGCAGCCTGCAGTCTAGTCTGATATTTTTTTTAAGACTACAGTAATAAACCAGAAAGAACGCAGATTTTAAAAAGTACTAATTTTTATTTTCATTGTGAAAGTGCTAGTGTCAATTGCCCTCGCGGTTTGTAATCGGCTCTCAAACACAGATTTGAGCTGTAACCACCAGAGGGAGCAAATTGCACGGTCGGGACTTGACAGTAAATGTCTTCAGTTGTCTTAGACCCGTAGCCGAGGAACTAGTTCGTGAGTAATACCCACTCCTGAATTTTGCGTTAGAAAATAATCCATTTGGAAATATCAATAAATCTCAAGCATAGAAAAGAATTCTCAAATATGAGAACCGTTTGTCATTGCATGTTGCTTATGTTCCTTAATAAAAATGTGACAGCAACTGGTCAAACAACATACAGCAAAAAATAATCTGGGATTTACATTTTATTTTAAAGCAGTAAAAGCTTTTCCTGGTTTGTTTTTCGTACTTTACTTTAAGTATGTTGGTAGACCACAAACTTGTTAAGAACTCACTAGAAGAACTTGTAAATCAGAACCTACAGGAAAGTAGTACTATAAAAATACTTATTTACATATTTTCTGCTATTGTGTAGTAAAACTTAACCAGTCAGCTAGGAGTCTATTAATTTTTATTTTTACACCCTTACATTGAATAGTCCCATTGAACTTGTTAGTAATTCCCATAGGTAGAGGTTTCTGAATTTAATTTCCTCATATTCAATCATCTTCAGTAATACTAGCTCCATAATGCGATATGAGGCCATATTTCTGAGAAGGGATGCCCCCAGGCCTCTGTGAATACTGTCTTTCCTAATCTACCCCATCACCTCAGCATCAACTTTCCATCTACCTGAACAGTGTCAGTACAGTGGGTAGAAATTTCTGTTACCACATACAGAAGGAAGCTGCATTGAAGCATGATGAATGTAATGCTCTGAGTCATGTGATTTAGTCTTGGGTCTCTTTCTGTGCATCTGTGAATAGGATTGGCCCATGTGGAGATACTTCTGAGTTAAGTTTGTATCTTCATAAACAAGATTATGAGCAGTACAGTCATGCCACTTTCAAATAGTTTGTGTGTCACACGTATTACTGTTGTATAGTACAAAATACGGGTTCAAATTTAAAAATTGAGGTACATCTCTGTTACTTGACCAAGTGTCAGTGTTGTTTGAGTATGTCTATTGTTCTGCTTCTTTATGAAATGATTCAGTATGAAATTGTCTAAGAGGTGTAATCTCAGTATCTGTGGTTTTTCAACACTAGCATGTAGGAACAGTATTTAAGTCTTGTCAAACCTGAATTTCTAAACAATGTTGAAGATATTTAATTCTTGTTGCCCTTGCTAATTAACAAGCCGTTGTGGTTCAATGCCAGCTGGCAACTAAGCATCAAGCACTTGCTTGGTCTTTTTTCCCCACTGTGGGATAGGAAGAAGAACTGAGAAAAAATGTATGGGTTGAGATAAGAACAGCTCAGTAACTAAAATAAACAATTATAATAATTGTAATGAAAACAAATGTAGCAAAGAGAGAGGAGAAATAAAACTTGTTGCGCACTGCATGTTGGATGAATACTTGGACTGTCCCCAAGCAATGATCCTCTCTTCCCTGCTAACTCCTCCAGTTTATATAATGTAGAGGATGACAAGTAGTATAGCCCTTTGATGTGTTTTGGTCAGCTGTCCTTGTGGTATCCTCTCCCATAGAATCATTAAGGATCAGAAGGAACCTCAAAAGATCATCTAGTCCAATTCCCCTGCCACAACAGGATCACCTAGAC
>VZRI01002754.1:21015-32127 GCA_013397515.1 Upupa epops
AGTGCAGAGTAGAGAGGGAAAAGAATCTCCCTTGATCTGCTAACCAGCCCTGCCCTGATCCGGCCCAGAATGCTGTTGGCCGTCCTGGCCACAAGAGCACATTGCTGGCTCATAGTCATCCTGCTGTCCATTAGGACCCCCAGGTCCCATTCTCCTACACTGCTCTTCAACATCTCCTTGTGCACTCCCAGACTCTGTTGGCATTCACAGCTAACAAACTCCCAATTTGTTATCATTCATATCTGAAGTTTACACTATAGAATCTAAACTGGAGAGGTGTTTCAGTGATGCAAATCCTGCTTTATTTAAGGGAAAAGTTATTTCACATGCATGAAAATTTCATGTTAAAGTTTTAAATAGTTTGACTTAATGAGTCAAAGCTTGTCTGAGGAAATTTTTCTGGTACTTTGTGATGTTGTGTTAAATGTAAAGTGAATGTAGTGAGAGAAAGTTGCTCCTTCCATTTTCTTTCCATTTGCTCCCATTCCTGTACAGAGCTGTAAGTTAGTCTCAGCAGAAGGAATAAAAAACATATTCCATTGCACTGAGTTCCATGCTGTCATAGTTAAACTTCTGTTCTGGGGCTGTTTTAAACTGATAGAGCCCCTACTGTGTCTGCTTTTGAACACGCTTCCAGACACTTTTTTTTTGACAAACTTTTATGGCAGATGTGCTCAGTTGTTTTACAACTGTTTTGAATGAAGATCATTGGTGTGAAGGCAAATGCTCTAAGAAAACCTGATCCATTGTGTAATAAAGCTTAAAAAATTGTGAAAAGTGCAGTTAAAAAGTCATGTTCTACTTGGATTGTGTAATGTACTTGAGGTTAGTTTGAGTTCTGTAGAGTCTTCTTCATCTACTTCATCAGAGTTTTATTCCAGGTTAAAACACTGAGTGCAACAAAAACAGGACACAAGTTTGAAACAAACAGTATGCAGAA
Source organism: Upupa epops (assembly GCA_013397515.1). Lineage (NCBI taxonomy): Eukaryota > Metazoa > Chordata > Aves > Bucerotiformes > Upupidae > Upupa > Upupa epops. The sequence continues at coordinate 21,956 of VZRI01002754.1, forward strand.
AAACTAGATGGCTACAAGTGACAAATATGATAGTATAATATGCAAAATACTCAAGCTTCCCATATGCAGAACACATTACTTTCAGCTTAATTTTGTTGCTGTCAGTATGTTGTCTGGTTTTTAATAAATACTTATGGTTAAATATGCTGGAAGATTATAAAAGATTTCATATTTTCTTAATTGAAAACAAAAAAAATTTTTTATTAAATTGCTAAACTTAGTGTGACAGTTTTTATATACCTCACTGTCTACTTTGTAAGCATTTACAGTATAGTATACCCTGTTTTTTTCTAAAGAAACAGAGAAAGTGGGAGTGACAGCTCCTAGAGTTGTCTGACTATTTTGCTTGGATTTTTTATCGTTTAGTGTAGTGGATTGTTTGGTTTAATTTATTTTTTGATGCTGAAGCTTGCTCAGTACAAAAGTAGAGAAAACATTAATCCACCCAAAAAAAGTGATCAAATGGTACAATTCAAACACACAGAGCTGTAAGTTAGACAATCATGCAAGTTTGCAGAGGAGTGTACTGTCTTGGAAGCAATCTCTTTCAAGTGTGTTTATAGGAAGTATGCACACAGTAAAGCACAAATCTTCTGTGAAATGCAAATTCACTGTACAGAATACATTTATTCAAACAACTATTTGCATGGCATCTGCAGGTGCTTATGACTGATATCAGAGTATCTTTGCAAAGATCTTCTGTGAAGTTTTATCACTTGTTGACATTTTTTGTAGTTTCAGGTGCATGTTTTTACGTTACTTTGAGTGTCCCTGCTAATAAAACAAGTGATGTTTGTATTCACAAAAAGTGTTTCTTTTACTTGAAACTTTTTTCCCCCTCAAATGAATTTGTAAAGCAGGCAAAGCTGGAAGCTTGGTTCCCATCATCATTATTAAGCTGCAGAGTGTGAGCATAAGGTGAATATTTCATAAGGTGAACAAGGGGGTAGTTAGTTATTTGTTTGTTTGTTTTAGCTACTGTGTCCTATATGCTGTGTCATAAGACACAAAAGAGCAGTCCTATTGCCTAGAAAATGCAATCAGGTATACATTATGGGCATCTGGAGTGACATATCTATACATCACTGATAACACTCCCAGGTGTTACAGTCAAACACCTGGAAGAATAAGTTTTACTTAGGATAAATTAATATTTATTTTACCAAGTAAAGTAAAGAAACCTGTTACATATTTAATATATAAATACCTAAAGAAACAAGATTTTAATATAATAAGCATTTTCTTTAATATATTATTAAAGAAAAAAGTATATTAAGGTTACTCACTGATATGATGTCAGCAATTTAAGTCAGTAGGTTTGTGGAGCTTACTGGGACAACTAGATATCCTGCTCTTGTGGTAGCTGCACTGTGACCACACTTTTGTTTTCCTAAGCACATGTTCACACGCAGTCTTGGTCTTTAACCTTCCTCCACTTAGAGCAAATCAGTGATAACAGTGCCCTCTGTTTTTGTTAGCCAGGTCCAGCTAGGTACACATACTTGCCAAGTATTCTGCAGGACCAACAAAGTGGTTCAGAAAAGCTTTTTAAAACTTCTCTGACTTCTTCACTTTTGTGTGTCTAGGTGACCCTACTTATAAATGTACTCTTCAGCAATTTCTAGTTTACTTTCTTCCATGCTGCTCAGACACTCTTCATCCATCCTGCAGCTATTTGTTTCTGCTTCCTGACTAAGTCACTTCCTCTCTAGCTCCTGTGCATTACAAACCACATGCTTGAGCACAGAATAACTGGAAATGAACTCCACAGTTTAGGATTTATGCCTTGTTCTTTCTGCATTGGTAAAGAGGACTATTATTATTTAGCTTTGTGTTTATTTTTCTGCTGCTTCCTCTGGAGTTAAGTTGTGGTAGTACACAAAGTAATCATCTAATACAAAGGTTCTTGAAGTTGGTTTTGAGGTAATGTATACTTTATTGTTATCACATGTTACAGACAGAGGATTTTTATAGATCAGAGATTAACAAGAAATTTAGGAAAATTACATCTTAGTTACTCACTGACGTCAGTATATAGTATCATGTTTAATGATAAGGGAATTATCTCTGTATAAGTTAGTTTCAACTATAACTCGTGTCATAGGAGGGGTTAATTCATTGATCAAATTATGAATTAATAACCAAAAAAATGTTTGGATTCATTCCAAAACCATTCTAAAGTGTGCGGTGTATGCAATTCTGATTCTGTGATTACACAGAAATTAGTGAGCAGAAAGAAAAAAAACACAGCACAGCATTTCGGTACCAATTTAATATAAATCTTAAGATACAGTTGTCTCATTCACTGTGAATATCTCTTGTATGGTTTGGATATTTCTTTAAGGTTCAGAAGAAATCTATTGCTTGTAGGGAGGCTGACATCACTTCTCAAGAACTGAAAGCATAAGAGATTATATCAATAACTGAATAATAGGAGTGTGATTAATTCAACTCCTACAAATCTTATTTCAAAAAAATTATATTAATTGCAAACCTGGAATATAAATTTCATTAAATATGTTTTAATCTGTTTGAATCAGATAGTAGCTTGGTAAAATTTATCAGTATCAGTAATCAAGTGTATTTTAAGATTTTGAAGGAAGTAGAACACCTCCCTTATGAGGAAAGGCTCTGGGAACTGGGTCTCTTTATCTTGGAGGAGGCTGAGGGGTGACCTCATTCATGTCTATAAATATGTGAGGGGTGGGTGTCAGAAGGATGGAGCCAGGCTCTTCTCAAGGTCACCTAGTGATAGGACAAGGGGCAATGGGTGCAAGCTGGAACAGAGGAGGTTCCATGTAACTATCAGAAGGAACTTCTTCCCAGTGAGGGTAACAGAGCAGTGGAACAGGCTGCTGAAGGGGTTGTGGAGTCTCCTTCTCTTGAGGTGTTCAAGACCTGTCTGTATATGTTACTGTGTGACTTGGTGTAGGTGATCCTGTTGTTGCAGGGGAATTGGACTAGATAGATGATCTTTTGAGGTCCCTTCTGATCCCTAATAATTCTGTGACTTTGATAAAAATTAACCCTTAAGTGTCACTAAATGGATAAATTGTCAGCACACAGAAGCATTCTTAATGAAATTGATATTTTTCAATAATCTGAAATGTCAATGTTTCAGTCATCTGAAAGTGATCTAAAATCATTGTTGAGGAAAATTTGCTGTTGGATAATGGCACTTGTACATAGTAGGGCAGGTCTTTTCATGACTCAGTTATCAAAATGTGCATTTGCAGCCATTAAGAGGTCATTAATGCTTAAAAATTTGGGATTATATCTACAAAATAATGTGTTTTGGACAGAAACCTTGAAAAGAACATTGGGGTCAAACAACTGCAATACCAGAGTAGAAGTCGTTAATGCTGTTCTTGGTACATCTTTCTGCCCTTTTGTACAACAAATGGCTTAGTGGAACTTCATTAAGTTACAAGGTATTAACTAGTATCTCCTGTAAGTTTATGAAAATTATCATCAGATGAAGTTGTCCCAAATTCTTGGTCCTTACCAATAATGATGTTAAAAGAAAAATATATTGAATAGGCATATTTTAGCAGTAATCTGTGAGTTAAACCTACTAGTAGGAAGTATTAAGTTACTAATAGGCATATTGTGCAAATTCATCATGTTTGCTTGTGCCTTGATTTAAGATATGATCTGCATCTTAGAAAAGCCTATTTGCACATTTTGGAACTTCATAGCCCAAACATTGAAAGCATTATCCTCTGACGTATAGAACTCCATAAATGTTATCTTAGTATTTAGTAGGTGTCTATCCTTTTAAAGCTCATGCTGGAGCTCAAGTTAATAGGGCTATACTTTTGTAAGTAACCCATGGAAATGCATTAAGTCAGCTTGCTTGTATTTCCTGCATGTCAGTTGAGGATTGTTTTGTAGCCTGGAAAGACTTGATGGATTTACTGCTAAAATGTTTGTAGCCTTTTATGATTTACTACTCACAAACTTCTGAACAAAAGACAAAGGACTAAATATCATCCAGCCGTGCGTTAGGAGTTGCACATTGCTAATATGTATAAGCATCAGAATTTTGCTTAGAAATTCCTTTAGCTCTATCAGTGATGCAGATACCATGGTTTCTCTTTTGTTCAGACCATAGAGGATTTTTCTCTCGGTTTCTTAAATTGTAATGGGGTAGATAAGGCTTTCTACCTGCCACAGCCCTCACCCCTCTTTCCCTGTTTCCCCTGTTCTCTCCATTATAAAAGAGAGACACTGTTTGAAAACTCATCTGGCACAGTGTCAGCAAATCCACTTGCCTCTGTTCAAGAAAGATGAGCACAAAACAGGCGTGGTGCACCAGAACACTAGGCATTGGTGGTTGGGTGAACACAGCTTTTCTGAGCAGAATCTATGCACTAATTTACTGAAGAGGCTGAGGTGGCTGCAACTTCCCCTTCTCATCTTTAGCTCTGCTCATTGAGGCACATGCTCTCAGACATGTGATGGGGGAAGCAGCTTTGCAACCCTTTCATAGTTTTTTATAGTGCTTTACTTCAGTGGAACAGGAAGAGAAACAGAAAAAGAAATAGTTTTAAATGAAAGACAGCTTTAGTATCGTAATGGGTTAGCGCGAGGGTCTAAATCGCTTTGGGCTGGTGCCTGCAATTGAGCTGAGAATTCAACAGGCAGTGAAGCAACTTTGCTAAAGAGAATTTATTGAACTCATCACCAATAAGGAAAAAAATTACCCAAATTAAGTAAAAGAAAAAGGTAAAACAGAAACTGTATCACAATGCTTTTACACACACTCTGAGAGAAATGGGACACAACTAACACATTGGGTTTTGGCTTTAGATGAGAGCCCTAGGAAAAAGAGAGTGTACACCGACACTCATAACCATAAAGCCACCACACACACAGAATTGCACCCCACTTCCAGAAGGGAAGGGGTGGGGGAGTGCGGCAGAAATACAGTATGAAATATATATTTGATGCTTGTGGAAAACTTCCTTTTCCAGTCCTCTTGCAGATGTCAGCCCTCCCTGGTGTCTTAGGATTGCTTCTAGCTCCCCTCAGCTTGGGAGCAATTCTTTGAGGCAATAACTGCATCAGATGTAAGAATATAACAGATCCCCAGTCTCTTTCTGTTCACCAAAAGCTCAGGAGATCGGTGCTTATGATCTCTCCCTCTTATCAGGAGAGGGTTAAGAGCTAAGCTTCTTCAGCACCAAGGGAGGGAGAGAGTTAAGAGCTCACCACTTTCCTTGACATCTTAAAAGGTGATCCAGCTGACAAGCATGTGGGAGCAGCAGCTTGACACTTCTGCCCACTGCCAGGCACTGGGCTGGGCGGGACCCTGTAGCAGAGATGCTGTGACTACCCTGGAACCAGACCAGGCTTTCCAGGGAGGGGATGACTATACTTCCACCGCTCTGGTAGAGTGGCTAGACCAGGCTAGGCTTCTGTGCTCCATGCTTCAGTGNAAAAGGTGATCCAGCTGACAAGCATGTGGGAGCAGCAGCTTGACACTTCTGCCCACTGCCAGGCACTGGGCTGGGCTGGACCCTGTAGCAGAGATGCTGTGACTACCCTGGAACCAGACCAGGCTTTCCAGGGAGGGGATGACTATACTTCCACCGCTCTGGTAGAGTGGCTAGACCAGGCTAGGCTTCTGTGCTCCATGCTTCAGTGGCAGGTAGGCTGAGAGCCTTTGCTCATTATGCACCCACCCACCACCCCATCCCCCTCCTCCCCTCAGAGGATGGCTGGGGGTGTCAGGGGAAGCTCTCTTGCAGAGGAGCTCTCTGTCTGCTGAGAGACTAAACCACAAGACCAGAAAACGGAAAGCACATTCCCTTTTATAGACTCTGTCCACCAATCCCTGTAGGGTCAGGACACTGACCCAGGGGTCTGCTGGGAAAGCTACCCCCAGTTTCAAAATGAAATGCTCTTTCAGCATAAAAGCACCAAAACTAACACTTGAAAATCTGATAATTTCAAACTGCAACAAGTATAAGAACTTGCTAACTTTAAACTTTGTCAGATTGAGGTTTCAGAGCAATTTGATGAAAGAGTTTATATGATATATAATCAAGTGCATGACTTAATGACCTGGGAATCTCCTGCAGCTGGGAATCTCCTGCAGCCTAGTGCTTTTATGAGTTTCCATCTACGAGAAGTTGTTTCAGGATTTTTATAAGAAATTTCAGTCCAAGTAATTTCCTTTGCCTTAGAGTTCTGTAGTCCTTGATTATTTAGACTCTGTTTTTTTCCTCTAGGGATTCTTATGGTGGCCTGTAACAATTTTGTAGACCTGTTTTTTTCTTATTTTAAGGTTTTTAAGAAAATGATTTTAAGTGAAAGTAATGTGACTTATAGCGGAGGTGCCCAAGCCCATGCCTGTACCATTTCTGTGGTAAGTTTCATTACATTGTAGTAGGCAATAGTTCAAAAGAAGCAAATAACATTTGGGTTGGGTTCTGAATGCCACTCTATCCTGAATGGGGACACCAGGGAAAATGCCTTTTCCCCCAGAAAAAGTCCTCTCTAATCTACAATACTGACTTCTGCCTGTTCATGTTAAGTATTTTTTTGTAAATTACATGTTTTCTGGATTTGTTTTCCTGCTGTTAACTCTAAATTCAAGAAAACATGCTCCATCAGGAAAATACTGAAGCACATGCTTAACAATCATTCAGGTGTTAAAGCAGCAGTGAGGTGTTAACTGTGTGGGATAACAAAGTCTAAATTTAGTTTGAAACCATGACGTTGCTGTGGTCAATTACAATTAAGCAGGAGTTTCACTTCATGTGGATGGGGGATAGGGTGACCTTTCAAATGTATTCTAGGAAAATGTGTACACACACAATTTTATTAATTTTTTTTTCTATTTGTTACCCTGTTTTCACTTAGATGGACTTTCATTTCTAGATGAAAAAAACAAATCAAATCCTTTTATGTTGGGCAAACTCATGGACAGCTGATGAAGGAAGTGCTTTCCTGCAGCTCCTGTTTCTCAGCTGATAAATTCTGCTTCGTGCAGGTGGTAGCAAAGCTGTTATTTTTAAGGTTTATCAGTATTCTCATGTGATATGATTTCATGTTCAGAACTGTGGGAAATGTTTGTATGATGGTCTAGGATGTGATAGTGCTTCCTAATTGATTTTTTTAAAAGTAACTGTAGCATTAAATTGGGTAACCTGATTAATCTGTCAGAATTGAAAAATTGTTCTAAAAATTGTGTAAATTATAAGAGATTTATGATGCAGTAAACTTTTGCTCCTCTAAATGTTCTGCAGTTAATGCTGAATGGTTTTATTTTAATGTGCCTAGAAAAACAATGCAGAAATACCTGCTGGAATTTGATGCCTCAGTAACACATAATTGCTCTGGCCGATTCAGTGCTTTTGAGCTTAATCCTAAATATCCCAAGTATTTGTGTATTGTAATATTCATGTATGATGGAATTGATTATGGTAATGTGCAGCAGATTCTTATGGCACATCTTTACATATCTTCTAGAGGAAAATACAACTTGTCTGTACTGTGTTAGGAAGGAGGGGATTTCTAGATAATATTTTTCATGTGAGTTCTTTTCCTTCAAGAATACAAGTAACAGCAAGTGAGTTAAGGCTCATTGTGATTTTTAAAAAGTTTAGCAGATAGAGGCAAAGTCTGGGAACAAACAAAAGCAGTGATCATAGTTACTTGAAGCCCTGGTACAGAACTGTTGCCTGAGATCAGATCTCCGAATAATAAAACCAAATAAAAAAAGCTGTATCTTTTGCTGCAGTTACATTAAAGTAACTTCTGTGACTGGGATAAAGGTCCTGTGCTTTGCAGGATACACAGATGTCTTGTGCGTGCTCAGTAACTCTGGGTTGTTCTGATGCATTAGGTTCTCTGCATGTACACAGATGAACTCTAGAGAATTCTGATGTGCAGGCAGTGTGTTGGATTATGCTGTATATCCTCTGTGGCTCATCTACCTGTGCTTTGTGCATCTAGGAATGGGGATAATAGATATCTGATAATAGGGTGAAACAGGAAAATATAACTTAAAATATTTTTCAAGAAACATTATTAATTTATAGTACAACTCATTACTCGTCGGTAATTTCTTGGATTATTTTTGTGCTGCAGAAAAACATATTTACATCCATTTTGGAGGAAAAATACAACAAAGGAAGCAGAACAAGCATTAATATATCTTCTTTACTGTTAAAAATAAACTGCAGCAAACAAAGTGGATAGATTCTTTTACAAAAAAACGACATTACAATTTGGACTGATAAATCTTTTCTGTTCAGATAAGTCACGAATTAGCATAGGCTTATTTTGTTGGTGCCAGTCAGAAAGATATATTCTCAGAAGTCTTGAGGGAACTTGTGCAAAGACTGTAAAGTTTAATTAAAAACACCGCTGTTTTGAAATCAAGACAATCTGTAAAATCCTTTAGCCTTGCTCTTACATTCCCTCACAGTATGCAGGATCCAAGGAATAACCCATTCCAAAATTCTTTTGTCTTGAACAGCTGCAAGAAGAATTTCACTTTGTTACTGAAGAAGATATAAAAAAGTGTAAATCTTTCCAGCTGTTGCAATTTACAACTTCTGCCACTACAAGCGGTCAAACCTTCTGCTGTTTTCCAGTTCCCCAGTTTATAAGGCGATACCACATAAAATATTTCAGGAATTTAGTATTTCAGATACAATCTTAAAAAACATAATTATATGTGGTCAGCTGTTCCTAACTTCAATCACTGACTTCTGAATCCAGCATCCTGATCCCCTATATGCTTATGTAGCAGAGAATTTAGTTATCAAGCACAGATTCCTATTTATGGATGCTACCTCTTTCACTTTTGACTTTCAACATTTATGTTAACTGTAAGTAGAAGCATATTAGGTCTACCAGTTATCAGTACAAATTATGCAATCCAAATCCCGTAAGAAATTTATTATAGCTTACAAAATTTTACTTACAGGTATTTGGGCTACATACTGTGATACTTTAATCAAAATGGACTATTTTCCCCCTCAACTTGCATATCTTCAAAGTGAAGTTTTGAGGAAAAGCTCTAAACTGTAGTTGATAATGAACATTTTTATTAGTGTCCCAGGATAGGAACATTCCAAAAAACAGAAAGGCAGCCAGGTCTCGAGGGGTCTTGGATAGAACCTATCAGGCTAGAGAAAACATCTCAGGAAAACAAAAGGATTTAATAAATCTATATCCAAGCGCATAAAGAAGAAAAAGCCCAAGCAGGTGACACAAACAGAACAGGTGACACACATTCTGAGAAGAGGAAATGGGCAAAGCGTTCTGTAGCGGTCTTTGGCTTCAGATTGGGTTTCCTCGGGAGAGGGACACACACAGAGCACAGAAGCAGCAACAGCCCCTGGAGACCCACCGGTAGGACACTTCAAACCCCAATTTCAAAACATTCTGCCAAACATTTAAGAGTTACAAGCCTTCAGCTTTCTTGCACAAACAATTCTGCCAAGCTGAAACAGCAAACACTCCCCATACTCCCGCTAACTTTGAGCATTGCCAGTCTCTTTCTCAGCAGCAAGCTGTGACACCAGCTTCTCTTCTTGCTGTTTGGTAAATCAGGATGGTGGCTGCTGCATGGCTCAGTCATGTGGTAAGAACACAACAGTGGCTGTGGCAGCAAACCAATAGGGTCCTCCCCTATCCTTCAGGGTCTTGGGCTTTCAGGGCTTTTCTTCTTTAGGTTTCTTCTAAGGTTAGCTCACCACTTGGCGTCCACAGGCTTTCAATGATCAGTGTGCTTTTGTTCTTGCTTGACATTGGGAGGAAATGGCACTTAGTGGTCACTGTCTGAACCTGCTTGCTTTGCTGTGTGTGGGGGAAGGGCTTTCTGTCAGCATAGCATGGAGCCACTGGCTCTGGCACAAGACAGAGTTGCCCATTCTGGCGGTAAAGAGGGGGCAGGGTGTTCTGCCACCATGCCCTGGACCCCCTCCACTGCACTCAGCTCAGGGCAAGCAGCAGGATCTTGCTTGCAGCATTCCAGCCCTGCTAATTGTGGTGGGCCAGGGCCCCACCCAGGGCTGCCTGGCTGCCCCACAGGGCTCCAGGGAAGGGGAAGAGCAAGATCCCAACCACTGCTCACCTCCTTGCAGTGTCTTTTAGAATCATAGAAGAGACCTCGAAAGATCATCCAGTTCAATCCCACTGCCACAGCAGGA
>VZRI01002754.1:32734-46606 GCA_013397515.1 Upupa epops
CCTCCAACTAGACTCTGTCCCATTGACCACTACTCTCTGGCTTCTATCCTGCAGCCAATTCAAGATCCTCCTCAGTACCCCATCATCCAGTCCACACGGCCTCAGTTTGGCCGCAAGGATGCTATGAGACTGTGTCAAATGCCTGAGTGAAGTCAAGATAGACCACATCCATTGCTCTGCCATCATCTATCCACCCAGCTATATGCCCTTATAAAAGGCTATCAGGTTGGTCAAGCATGACTTCCTCTGGGTGGAAGTCATTTTATTGGGGTACAGGCCAAACAGGAACACCCCGCTCTCAGTACTAACTGCCTCCATGGCTCCAGCTTGGAGTCCCATCCTTTGTCCCCTCAGATGGGCTATTAGCTGTTAATGACTTTAGGTTCTCTGAGCAGCACCATACTTATCTGGGGTGGGGGCATTTCCACCCTCCCCACGGTCTACAACAAAATATATATTATTTTGGGAACAAAAGGAAAGGAGAAGTAATACTAAAATCTGGTTTTCCTAACCTAGAACAATTAGGTACTGCATCTAGAATGGCGATTTTTTGTAGACTGGAAGACTTAGCAGTTCTTTATGGATGGGACTGTACATCCCCATGAAACAGTATGAGACTCACTCACACTGAGCTACCACAATTTATCATGAGAGGCAAAGCACTGAGGAAGAGTGAGAGGCAGCACTGAGGAAGTGTGGACATTATTCCATTTGAATGTTGATTGTTTCGGAAAAAAATCTGGGTTCTCTAGAGTGCTAAACTTTTCAGCTCCAACTAGAAATTTCCTAAAAAACCTGTCATTCTTCAAAGTACTTCTGCTGCCAAAAGTCTAGGTTTACTTTTTTCTAGAAGGCAACTGACAAATTTCTGTATTTTCTTCATTAAAAACTGTTATGGCTCCTCTTTCATGGAATATCTGTCACACCCCCTTAAGACTTGTCCTTACAGTTAGTTATTCACAATGGTTTATTTCTGTCCTGCACATCCAGTTTACATATTTGAGGATCCAGCTTCCTGGAATTGTTTTTGCTATGCCCATATCAGCTGTTTGGGGCCCCATAATACTCAATTTACTTTCTTCGGTCTGTCTCGACAGTGCAGGCCTTTTTGCAATGCTTTCCTCTAGAAGTTAATTTCATGAATTGTGGTTGGCTTTTTTTTTCTAATAAATATTTTCATAATGTTCTGTCTTTATGCACAGATTAGCAATGAAACTCTTGGTTCTTCAACTCTTTCATGGATTTATTCTGGGGTTACTAACATTTGAGGTCCGTTTTTATGGTGATTTTTGGTAGAGTTTCCTGACAGTGTTTGTTCTTCCTTATTATTGCCCTTAGGGCAAGAAAAATTTGAGTGGTTACTCAAGTCATACAGTGAATTTAAATGGAAATGAAGTTTTTGATTGGTATAAACAACTGACACAAATACTGACAATGAGATGCAAACAACTGACATAAAATGTGTTGGTAATATGAAGTGTCTGCCATCTCTGTTCTCAAGCTCTTCATAGCATGCTGACTTTCTCGTAACTAATCCCCATGAAAAAGTACTTTCAGTTGTTGGACACATTATATAATTGTATTAGACCTGACTGTAAGCAGGTCTAATACAATGATTCCACATATGTGCTGCACTAGTGGGGACCACCGTGCACAGAGTAGTTTATTGGATACTTACTTAAGAGCTGTAGATTCTTAAAATCCTAGTGATTTTAAAGTAATATATAATTGCATGCACGGCTGGTGGAAGAAGCAGCTAGCAGAGTTGCCTACTCATATATTGAATACCTTCTGAGTAAATTGCCAGATAAAGGAGGGAGCTGAAAGGTATCAGTAGGTGCTAGAAGATAATGAAGAGAAGTGTTGCTTTACTTGTGTCACCTGAACTGAACATCTCTGCCTCTATCATATTTTGAAGTTTTGTCCTGCTTTCTCTTGAGCTCTAGATTCCTTCTCAAGACTTCTGTCTTGATGTTTTCTAGCCTGAGAGCAACCTTTCCCTATATTGCCATGCTATTTGCCATAGGTCAAAACCTGCCACCATGGGGAACTCTGCAGATGCTTTGATACCAAGTAGGCAGCTTCTCTTTCTGTGATGCTCAGGGAAGACTGAGGGCTGGTGAAATGAGAAAGTGTTCACAACCCTGTAAGAACTCTTCAGCTGATACAGATACTGCAACTATTCATTTGAAATGGTAATTTTGCTGTTCTGTGGGAGTTTTTCACTAGAGGCCATTTTTACATCAGTTTGAAAAAGTGAACTCCAAGCTTAGAGGGCTCTTCAGTCATCAATCTGGACAGCACTCTGTTGCATCCAGCAGTGCTTATTAGTTCAAGGTGCAATGCTTTGAAAAATGATTCCCAGGGGCTTGGAAATGCCATAACTGCATCGACACGGTGCTGCATCTTGAGCCAAGAGAACTGACTTGATTCCAGCCTATGAAGAACCAGTTTTGGTGTCTATGTCCACAGCACCCTTAGGTGTTACTTCTGCCGTCTGCTCACAAATAGCTTTTAGATTTATGCTCTCGATTCTAGCATCTTTGCATTTTGATAGGAAGTGTTGTAAGTGCTGTGATGGCCACTCATGTGAGACAACAGTGGCTGTTCCCAGCTCCTCTGGAGCAACTGGAAGTAATATAAAGTTAAATAGAAAATATTCCTGTGTTATTCACAAAACCCTGTAGGTGGTGTGGTGGTTATAAAAGCAGGGCAATGATTCCACAGTGTCCAGTAGTACATATTATATCAGAGCAGGGCATATTATATGTTGTGACTACCCCTTGTGTCTCTGGATGTCTTAGAGCTGATTTGAAGACAGCCCCCACTTCGATGTCGTGTTTCCAATATAGCTTTTCCCCCAAAGCTTTTCTTTTCTCTGATTTCTGATGACAATGAAAGGTATGGGCATGTTTCTCTCATGATGAGGAGAGCATGAAGGCCCAAGGGAGGAACTGCAGTTTCTTTGAGCAATACAAATAGTTCAGAGGAGACTAGGAAGTTCAGTCAAAATGTATGGATTATTCTGTTCAGGCTCCAGACACCGCATTCAGCTATAGCTGATCATGAGAACATGCACAGCAGGAAGTTTGGGAGACAAGTGATTCTATGTAATACAGACCTATGCATGTAACTATACCACCAGGTTTACTTCATGTGCCTGAAATAGTACATCTGTTTCCTACAGAATTCTGTGATTAACAGAATTTGGAAGATAATACAGTTGTTAACCGTTGTTGCAATAATGAAACCACAACTATCTTCCACTGAAAATAACTGAAAGTGATTTAAGTTGAATGTCTTTCCAGTAGGTATGTTTATTCCTTGAGAATTACACAATAGGATGGGTTAATACCTACATCAGTTTGCTCTATACTCAGGCTTTGAAGTAATAAATCCAACTATTTTGTATGTTTCAGTACATAGGACACTAAAAAAATTCAAAGAGCATGTATTTTAAAAAATAAATGTAAAACACAATTTCCAAATAGAAAAAAATAATGTCTTGTGGTTTCAGCAATCAAGGAAGAATAATTTTAATAATGAATTGTATTAGCAGTGCTGAACCTGCCACAAGAGCTGTTGTATATTTATCTTAAGTATGACTACATTAAGTACTTTTTAGCATAGAATCATTAGGGATCAGAAGGGACCTCACAAGATCATCCAGTCCAATCCCCCTGCCACAGCAGGAACCCATAGACCAAGTCACACAGGAACACATCCAGGCAGGTCTGGAACGTCTCCAGAGAAGGAGACTCCACAACCACCCAGGGCAGCCTGTTATAATGCTGTTACCCTCACTGGGAGGAAGTTCCTATTGCCCCTTGTCCTATCACCAGACGACCTTGTGAAGAGCCTGGCTCCATCCTCCTGATACCCATCTCTCACATATTTATAGACATTAATGAGGAGGTGCNTCTGATCCACCCCAGGATGCTGTTGGTCCTCTTGGCCACCAGAGCACATTGCTGGCTCATAGTCATCCTGCTGGCCACTAGGACCCCCAGGTCCCTTTCTCCTACACTACTCTCCAACAGGTCAGTCCCCAACTTATCGTGCTCCCTGGGGTTGTTCTTGCCCAGATGCCAGACTCTCCCCTGACCCTTGTTGTCCCTCATTCCGTTTCTCTCTGCCCAGCTCTCCAGTCTGTCCAGGTCTCGCTGAATGGCAGCACAGTCTGCTGGGGTGTCAGCAACACCACCCAGCTTGGTGTTATCGGCATCCAGTAAAAAAAAACCCCAGAACTTGTAAAACTAGTTTGTAACTCAGAAATTAGGACTGTAATGGATGACTTTTTGATAGTGGCTATGAAAGCTAATGTGGTAGACTGATTTGTGTATTAACTCCTATAGATATTTTCTTGATCATACACTGGATGAAAATGATCTTTGTATTTAAATTACATCAGAGGTAAAAATTCCATAATAAGTAATAATTATAAATCATGGGAGATTACTGAAACTGTGTTTTAAGTTCATCTCAATTCATGGAATCACAGAATCATTAGAGATCAAAAGAGAACTCAAAAGATCACCCAGTCCAATCCCCCTGCCACAGCAAGACCACCTAGATGAAGTGGCACAGGAACACATCCAGGCGGGTCTGGAACGTCTCCAGAGAAGGGGACTCCACAACCCGCCCTGGGCAGCCTGTTCCAATGCTCTGTTGCCCTCCCTGGGAATTTCCTTCTGATACTGATATAGAACCTCCTCTGTTCCAGCTTGCACCCATTGCCCCTTGTCCTGTCACCAGATGACCTTGAGAAGAGCCTGGCTCCATCCTCCTGACACCCACCCCTCACATATTTGTAGACATTAATGAGGTCACTCCTCAGCATCCTCTTCTCCAAGGTAAAGATTCCTGCAAAATAATTGCTTTACATAGCGGACAAAATCTATCTTTTTTGAAATCTATCACAGAAAATACAGCCTGTAGGATTTACTTGAATAGTCAAACCTGTGTGTGAAATAACCATACAGTTCCAGCAGAGTTTTCAAGCGGAATTATGCAAACTCTGTCTACTGTTTCTTTGCAGAGCTCTAAAGGAAGTGTGTGTGGGGCAGAGGAAGAATGAGGTTGTTTTAAAAACTTCTGGTTGGGTTTTTTTTGATCTAGGAGAGAAACAGTATTGCAGAGAGGGGACAGAATTCCTGGTAAACGCTTTATTCCTTATACTTTTGCATATTGCACTGCATGTCAGTTTGGCCATGGGAAATAAGAAAGTTGCAGTACTCTTGTATAAATATTTTCTGTCTTTTTGGTAAAAAAGCCTGGGTGCTTTCGGGAGTGTCTATTTTAGAAGCAAGTCTGCAATCTGAAAAATGTTTGTACACTTTTACCTCTGTGCCTAAGCAAAGCATACAGCACCAGAAGTGCTTACCAGGATCAAATATACATCTGTTATGCCACAGAAATGTATTGAAAATTAGCTGCTTTGCTGTACCCTGACAAAGTCCTCTGCTCTCTGTAGAAGTGCAAGAAATCCTGTCATAGACACTTACCGACTAATTTGCATTAAGAGGTATTTCTTCCTTACCTTCATTACTATTTGGCTTAAATCCTGAATGATTTCATTAAGCTACGTAAGTGCTTAATCTCTTGAAATTCCTGCTAAGCTCTTGTCCTCGCTGAAAGCTGTGATAATTAGCTTTTCAGTACCACCACTTGTTCCATATTTTTTCCTTTTAAATCATGGAGGGACGAACAAGAACAGTGATTTTACCACACCAGTCCTATTATTTTGTGCTATTCTGCTGTTTGCGCCTCCTAGATTCTTCTTTAAGCAATACCCTTTTTTCTCAGTTGGTCAGTAACTCTGACTGTGTATGAGGTAAAATGAAATCATTACGGAAGTTGGTGCTTTGAATCCTGTTTTTTCAGCGTATAGTAGTATTTATGAGACAGTTTTAATCTGCGCTATAATTATTCCTTTGACTTATGAAAGACTTGGATCGATTCAGAGTTGTCCTGCTCTTTTTTTCAAAGGAAAGAGAACAGTTTGCAAAAGATTGTAGAATAAAGGGCTGCTTTAAATGTATGTTCTAAAGACTTCCTGCAAGTCTGTAAGAAAACTAAATGGCTTTTTGATTTTCTTTCGCACTGGAAGTGTACATCCTTGCTGATACCTAATTTGTGGTGATATAAGGGTATTAATGGCATTTGTAGCAACTCTGAAAAAATTCTGTTGGCACCTTTAATGGGGCTATATTTTTAGGCAGTATGTTACAAGCAGTTCAGTGCATTTTCATCTCGTCTAGAATTCTGACTGCCTTGTCAACAGGGAGAAGGTAAGAATATGGAGTTAAATGAGCAGGAAGGTAGAATGGTTTCCCCTTAAATAAAACCCAAACGCATGTCCCAATAAAAGGATAAATAGGAATATGTAAACACAGAATGACTTATGGAAACACAACGGGCAGCGTTCTCAAAGAGAAAGTGGTGATGGAAGTGCTTTCAAGCTGCTTTTTTCTCAGGTGATGGAGGAAATGGAAGAAAATCTTATCCTTTGTGGTCTCTCCTAGGTGTACTGCTGTGCCTACTTCCTCTGGAGACTTTACAAGAAATTCTCAAAACAGACTTGACCATCTCTGTGTTAACAGCAGATAATCTGAACCTGGCTACAAAAGCCTGAGAGGGACTTTTCTACTTGTAGATAGCGAACATGTTTCCCAGTAGGACCTTATCCTATTTTCACATCTGTCATTCAGCAGTCATTTGGCTGCATGGCTACACACTTAATCCTTCATCTGTCAACGAAGATAGTTTTCTGGGTATTCACAATCTCTGCTAGAAAGGTATAGAATATCCAAGTGTTTGGAGATTTTCCTTCTTGCACTGCAGTGAACAAGCACTACGATAAGGTGAGAGCGCTGAAATATGATGCAAGGCCATAAGCACAGACCTGCTCTCCAAAATACAGACACCTTCCCTGGAAACTCAGCCTGTGTCTTCAGACATGTTTGAAAAATTTCTCTCTCTCTGGAGAGAAATTCTCTGCAGCAATGATGGAGAGTGCCGATTACTCTCCTGCAATTCTTAGCTAAACTTTACTGTTTTCAATGTTTTAAAACCAAACAAAAAACTAGAAAAATCTTTAAGTAACATAGTTGATAGGTGGCTGCAACACAAATGTGCGTATAGTTACCTCTACAGAGAAAGGTGAAGCAGAAAAGTGGAAACACTTTTCACCATGTTGTGCTGACAGAAGGCAAACAATCTGCCCCTCATGTGCCGAGTGCTATTCATAAATCAGTAGGTCAAACTAAAAAAGAGGGTAAGTCTTAAATGTACCCAGTCCAATGGGCTGAAATACTGGAACATCCATAGTGTAAGCATACCAGTGTGTCAACACTCATACCATAGTTTTCGGTTACTTTTAGTTGTCTAATTTACTGAATATTCCAAGTAATATTTTACACACCTTTGTTTTTTTAAATATGATAAAGATACCTAGATACATGAAAGTGCACAGAAAGGTGTTTAAGGAGAGCTTGGTTACCAGAAAAACTGGAGTCCGTGAGAGGTAAGGCATGCATGTGTAGTAGAGCATCTTTTGTAAAGTAGAAGTTTTGAACTAGAGAGTCGTTATTGATAAGGATGTGTAAAGATTATTCTTTCCCCCCTCCTAAATAGTCCTGTGTTTTGGTTGAAGCTGCAATATCTTTTTCCCGTTATCAGCTCTCATATCCAGGTACCGTATAGGCATTTGCAGTTAGTAACTGAAGCTGCATTCTTCAGAAATTCCTAGCAAAGAATTTTCTCTTGACATGCATTTTCATCTGCATCCAAATAATACCTTGGTTTTATGGCTCGAATTAGTTTCTCTAAACAATCATGAATAAGCTTTCTGTAGCTAAATTGTAATATTTTAGAAGGAAGTTACTGTTGCTTACCTGTCATGGAATAATAGACTCGAATATTTTGGTTGGGAGGTAAAATAGTCATCTAGATATGGAACCAAAATCAGGAAATGAAGCTTTTTGCGGCAAAATATAACAAGCAAAACATAACAATATAACAATATAACAGCATAACAAGTCTCTTCAGCACCCCAAGAAGAGTCTGCATTATGTTGTTATAGGAAGGTTTCTAACTATAACTTACCCGTGGAGGAAACAACAAATTTGTAGCTATAATTCTAGTAGTTAATGACCACTCAGCGTGAAAATAGTACACAAAACAGAGCCTAAGCGTGACCTTTCGAATGGATTCATTTCATAGGACATAGAAAATTCAAATGATTACAGAAAAGCCAGTAGTATTTCTAACCAGTTCCAATAGGTGTGGTAACAATTTAACTGACTTGTACTGGTGAATACAAACACTGTAGACTGAATCTTAAAAGTTCTGTAGTTTTAGCGTCTGTAAATCTTGCTTAAGACTCCCTCCTCTTAGTAGGACCAGCAGCAGCCTACATCCTGGATTGCACTAAGAACTTCTAAAAACTGGAGCTAATTTGTAGTAACTCTTTAGCTATTCAGTTATAAGTTGTATGGGGGAGCTTAGGGTTGAGTAGCAAATGCTTTTTTGTCAAAATTCTTGTTTATTGAAGGTATAGAAATGTATTCTACAACATTTAACTTACATGGAAAGAGCAAAACGTATAGTACAACCCTGACAACCATACATGCGTGTGCTGTTACTTCTAAAATAAAGAGGAATAAAAAGCATTTTGTTGTTGCTTTACTTGGCATTTTTAAAAATTGCTGTTGAGAACTTTGTAATAAAATAAGACTAAGTGGGCACTTGTGTTCAGCCAGATAAGGCCTTATCAACTGGAGAGACTTGTTCCTGCGAATACTCAGAGTGCAGAGCTAATAAATTAGTAAAGGAGGAAGCGGCATTACTTAGTTTCTTTTATATTCTGAAGAACAGCATTCCAGTTGCAAACATAGCTTTTCTAGTGATGTGTCATGTTAACTTTAAACTTCATCTTTTTAGCTAAATTTGCAGTGCTGGAAGAATGTAAGCAGGCGTATAATGAATCCAGGTTATGGGAAGCAGAGATAAAGCTTTTCATATTATGTACAAACACAAAAAGCCTCAGCCTTGCAGATTAACGTCTACTTCTACTGAGATACTGAAAAGTAGCTGGCAGTCCTTGTTACAGGCTAATAAAGGTCATGGGTAGTTCCTATTTTATAATTAGTGAACAAAACAAAAAATGTGAGGGTTCAAGGAGACAGTCTAGTCAGGCTTGTCTTTTGCTGGCTGAAGAGAGACAGTAGAACTTTCCAGAACAAAGTATCCTTGTAATACATATGTCACCATCACACCGGCACACTGACCTTATTCCTTAGGAAAACTGAGTAGTGCTTGCTCTCCCTTCAGTTACTGCATCAAATGATTTTACACTGTCTTTGGTACAGCTACAGTAAATAACCTAAGCACTGTAGCTCTTGAAATAAAGACTATTCCTGCGTCTTCTAAATAATTTCTAGTATTTGTAGTATGAGATTGCCAGTTTCACTGCCCTTTTTTTTTAAGATGGTAACAGAATGAATTCAATCCACTGCTCTTGAACTCCTAGGTTTTTGTTCTTGATTTCTTTGTTTCAGCTGTGCTCCAAAGACATTTTTGAAGTATACTACAATGCTTAGCATATGCTGAGGGTGCAATTAGTTTTAAAGCCCCTTCCTGCATGATTTCCTTCCTTACTTTTTTTTTTTTTTAAATTTTGAAGTCACAGTGTTCCTGAGGCTTATTATAGTGTCACCGAACAAAGTCTTTACATCTTCAGACCGTACACAGGAATGATGCAAAACAGATTAGGGTCCGTTTACATATTTAAAAATGCGCACACACACACACACAAAAGGATAATACGCACAGAGGAGCCTTCTTACTCAAAACTAGTTTTATTTTTAAAAATAAGTTGAATGCATAGCACTCACAAAGATTCCATTGTTTTGGACATTTTGCATGTAGGAACACCATTCTTATTTATGCCATAAAAAAATCCCACAGTTTTGTTCCAATAGTAAGAACAGTGTCTTTTTAATGTACACTGGTAAAGCCCTTTTCAATGACATATTGAAACTGTTTGCTGTACATTTTCTCTGTAGTCATTGTGCAGCTGTAGTGTCAGGAAAAAAAACCCTCAGACTAAGCAATAAATTAAAAACAAACATCACGTAGTGGATCTTTTTACAGTTGACCTAAAGTCTTAAAAATAGTCAAATTAAGAATACCCTATTAAATGTAAATTTGCAGTATTAACTAATTGAATAAGCCCCCTGCCCTTTATAATTCCAGTGTTAAGTATTAGTTAGTTTTATATACCAAATGCCTATGGGATAAATTTACTAATACCCCAGAAAAGAAGAGCCTATACTGCTGTGTCACAAATAAAGGTGACAAATTAGCTGATGTAAAGATTTTACAGAAAAAAGTTGCTACAGGCATCTGCTGTTATTTCAAGTCATGGTCTATTACAAGACTATACATTCATAGCATCAGAGGTAGTTCAACGACTGAGGAATTGGATATAGCATTGCATCAAAATGAAACCGGCAGAAAGAAGTCCATTTCCCTCTTAAATGGGTAACAACGCTAAATAAAAAGTACGGCATCTTCTGAAGTGGAAAGTCTCTACTTAACACTACTCTCAGACATGGAGAAATACTCATTAAGAGATGAGAAGGGGAAAAAGACCCCACAAAACCAAACCAGACCAATCTGAATTCAATTAATAACTGACCACACTATGCCTATTTCAGCTGATTCTCTAGGACAAAGCTGAGAGGGTTTATCTCCTCCATCACACTCCGATCCCTCTTCACTTACACATATATGCTACAAAAGCCAAAAGAAACATTGGAATTTATGCAAAAAAAACCAACCCCAAAACAAAAGCAAGAGAAACAGGATTTCTTCTCCTCAACAACAAATAGGTTGTTTTGTAGCATGTTATCATTCAACCCAAAAAAGAATGAACACAGCAGTCTTCCCTCCATTCTGGACATAACGGTAGGCCCACCCCTTCCTGTGATGAAGCCTTCATCTTAATATTGATAACGTATCTTAATTGTCCCTGCTTTTGAAATTGCTTCTAAGAGTCGCAATACCTCAGTGTCATTAGATGGTACACTATTTCAAGTGCTGTCACTAAGACAGGGGGGAAGAAAGTCATAGAAGAACAAATGAACAACAACAAAAAGCCTTAAGCCTATATGCTATAAACACATTTTAAAGTAGTAAGAATCCTGTCATCCGTAACTCTCCCCTCCATATTCTACCACAGTAGAAAGTCAGGTATATTCTTGTATTTAAAAAAAAAAATAAAATCCTCTATTAATATCTCTACCATTTTCATCCAGGAGTTGGATGAGTGAAACTTTCTACCCTCAGACTACTCACTCCACAGGAGATAGTGTAATTCCATTAAGTTATGTAATTAGCACCTTAATTGAAATAAAGCAGTTCATTCTGCAATTAATTTTTGATCCACTCGTCCAGAAGAGTAAATCTTTGCATTTTCTCCTAGAACTCCTGAACAGTAGAAGAAAACGTTGCCCTATTACCTGAGAATTTCCCTCCTCTGACAGACAGAACCAGATTTCTACAAATATTTATCTGTGCTTTCCTCTGTATGAGTGAAACTGTCAGTACAATTGGAGGATGCTTTCTGTTGGTTAATAATACATACATATGTTTGTGTGTGTGTGTACACAGAATCACAGCACTGTAGGAGTTCTGGTACAGTACAAGTTCAGCTGAAACCTTCTTTTTTCTTCACTTACTCAATACCACACTTCCGGGCAGTAGTTCACATCTACCTTTTGTTAACACTAATATATCCCTTTGGTACTCTGCACAGAGATGCCCTGAAAAGAAAGCTATTCCACTTGCTATAGTCTCTTCCCTCTCTACCTTCTTCCCTCAAGTTACACCAAATAAGTATATAAACCAGCAGCACACAGTAATGAATAGAAAATTCCCTGAGTTAGTATGAAAGAGTTACTTTAAACACAAAAAGGATAAGGAAGAGAGAAAAAAAAAATAAAGCATAGTGTCTATCCTGCGAGATACAAAACTTAAAAACTAGCCAAAACACCAGTTGACTCATATGCCTTAACCTACAGCAGATACCCAACAGAAGCACTGAGAAAGAGGCAAGAGTATCGAGTTTGCCAGACGAGATTTGTTTCTTCTCTAGTCCCCATGTATCTGGAGAAGTCTGGCATTCAATGGATTAAGGTTCAGTAAGTTTAAAGCAAGTGTTAATACTGTATGGTGGCATTACATAAACATCTTCAAAATAATACTGCATATCTCCTTCATTGAAAGGTATAGTCTGTAGTTTGTCCACAGCTATTTTTGTTTTTACTGGTATTCCAAAGGTGTGCATTAGAAAGAGTCGTTTGAGTGACCGAGTAAGAACTTACTATCCCCACATATACATGTTCTTTTCAGAGGGTGATCTGTTCTAGTTTGCAGTCTGTTTTTGAACTACGGTAGTGGTTGCCAATCCAGTATCTTTTTTTCCTGGACAGACTTTTTTTTATTCAATTCATTGTCCTCAAACTTATTTAACAAAAACACAAAACAGTTCCCCTTGACGCAACTTCCCACCCCATCAAACAAGCACAAAACCGTTTTGTACCTATCACCTCTCAAAGCAGGGAGTAACACAGGAATATCGTCCATTCACTTGGTAGCTCCTGTTGTAGGAGACACTTATACACGGCTTCACCTCTAGTGGAACAGCTAGTGACATTGCAGCACCAGTCTGTACATGGCTTCGAGCCTGAACACTGGACTGTAAGGCAGCAGGGCAAGTCTGAAGTGGGTAAGAAGTTGTATGAGTAGATGATAATATGTGTTGGCAGTTTTGCTGCTGTGTTGTCTGATGGTGATACTGTAATGAAGGCTGATGAGCTTGGAGATACTGTGGTACATGCTGCTGAGCATTAGCCTGCTGGGCAGCTGGAGTCTGAAATGCAGCATGCTGGGCAGACTGAGCATGTTGTCCTTTTTGCTTGTTTGCTTCCTTCACATCATTGTCATGTGCACTACAAAAAGTAAGAAGATGGAATAGATAAAAATTGATACTAAAATAATTTAAACTGTTTTGGGTTAAGAGCACTAAACAAAATGCTATTCATCTGAAAGCTCCCAAAGCTCTTTTCTTTTAGAAGATGACACATTTAGCATACCCTTTAAAATCAGAGGTTTTTAAGTTTAAAATACATTTTCGCCACTTCACTTCATTGTACAGCAATACAACGCACAGATAAAAAGCCAGGTACAACACAAAATATACACCAATGGGTAACTTCATGAGTATAATCAAGTCTGCTAAATGAATTGCAATAAAGTACCAGATTACCAAAACCTAGAGCTAAAATTTGCTTGCTGCTTCCACCACATTAAATTAGGTAACAACATATATGATTTTTAAAAAGATATGATGTCAAGGAGTTTTGAAGATCTGCCTTACAACACTTCAAAAACCATACACATACTGAAATCAGATCTTGTTCTGAAAAATAGAAATGCCTTTTTTTTTTGTTCTCCCCTTCTTTCTCTCTCAAACCGTGCTTAAGTAAGACAATTTAACTTATCTGGGTTCAGAGAGAAACTTAGTAAGGTATAACAAGGGTCAGTGTAGAGTCTTGCATCTGGGCAAGAGCAACCCCAGGGAGCAGGATAGGTTGGGGACTGACCTGTTGGAGGGCAGTGTAGGAGAAAGGGACCTAAGGGGCTTCATGGACAGCAGGATGACTGAGCCAGCAACGTGCTCTTGAGGCCAAGAGGGCCAACAGCATCTTGGGGTGCATCAGAACAGGGGGTGGTTAGCAGATTGAGAGAGGTTCTTCTCCCCCTCTCCTCTGCACTAGTGAGATTGCATCTGGAGTATTGGTAATC
>VZRI01002754.1:46799-65161 GCA_013397515.1 Upupa epops
GTGGTCCTGCTGTGGCAGGGGGATTGGACTAGATGATTTTTTGAGGTCCCTTCCAATCCCTAATGATTCTGTGATTTCCTTTTGTTTACATCTTTGGTTTACATTTACATCCATTTGGTTTACATGTATTTGGACATTCTCTTTCTGTTGCTCTTAAGCTGAGGTTAAGTAGATGACATCTACATGCTTCACTCACTCCTAAAGCCATCTAAATACAGCCTATACAGGGCAGATCTCTTGGAGACAGATGGAGAATCCCCCAAGTTTTCCTAAATGATTGCTATCTTTTTATGGTGCACTGCAAAAATGACTAAAAGGGATGATAACGTCTACATTTACAAGGTACATATGATTCTTCCAGATCTTGCTGTTCCTGCACCTCTGTGAAGCACCAGTGCATTGAGATCTGGGCAAGGGCAAACTTTGGTTGGAGGAAAACAGGTATGGTGTACATAGGTTTTGAACTTAAATTTTAGAGTTAAAGAACTGAATTGTGTAACATCCCATGCTAGTAAGGTTCACTGAGCATTCATTGGTATTTCTGTCTCATGTTAACTGTATCTCTCCACTGCAGTGCAAAAATAGATATGATAAATATAAACACAACCTCCTGGTCATTTCTTCCTCACCAAGCAGGCCACTCAAACAGTCCACATGCTTGATCCATAACCTCTCTGGAGCATCCCTTGAACTTCCAAGGTAGAGCAAGTGGGAGCTCCGTTGCCTTCACTATCTTTGCTCTCTGCAGAGACCAGAGACTGTGTGAACAAACTACACAACAGTCTCAAAATACGCCAGGAGATGCTCAGTGGAAATGCAAGGCTGAGGCTTGTGTGTTCAAGCAACAGGAAAGATATCTGATAAGGCTTTCTTTTTTGGAAAACACAAAACAGTTACTACCTAACAATATTACCTCATACCCAAGTATTTTTAGAATAGGAAAACTGAAATTAAAGAAGAAATTTACTTTCAGTGTAAACAGCATTTAAACATACCAACATATGTGCAAACTGGCTTTAAAAAAGGCTGCTGCTGTTAACTTACATTAATAGCCGCTCAATACACGGCACTAGGAAATCCCAGGAGTACGCAGTAAGATGATGCAGTCGGGTAGGCCAGGTTGGTGACAGGCGCAAGATAATCCTTGAAGAAGCTACACAGGCAGTAGCAACTAAAGAAGGGGCATAACTTAAAAACACATGATCTAGAAAGAAAGAATAAGAAAGGGACTCATTTCAGTTGGACATAACCTGTCAGGACAATAAAGGAGTCATTACCTGAAATATGTAACTCACCTTGCAGCGATACTTCCAGAAAGTAATCAGCGTATTTTGCCATATATAACTTAGTCTTCTCTAAGCAAACCATTGGCCAACCATCATGAAGATCAGTCTCATGGACAGCAATAGAAAGATAATAGTCGATGAAATGAGCAGCAGTTGGGAGGCACAAATTCCACTGAAATGTTTCTAGCAACAACAACTCCATATGAAGCAAATTCTGTTTTGTTAGAACCAAATTCATGTTAGTCATACAACCCAAACTGTTCAGCTGTTCAAGTTTGGGAACACTGTCTTCCTTTTCTTCAAATTTACCTTCAGGTGAACAGAAAGAAGAAAGGGGAGAGGAAAAAAAAAGGTTCAGCACAAGTGAATTATAAAACAATCTGTATCTAATGCTTGTGGTCACATTTCAATTCTACTAGGTGAAACAAGCTTAAGACTTCCCGCAGATGCAAAGGAACAGCAGATGTCACTAGAGACAAAAAGGGGGATGTACTATAGAGAGCTAAACTTCAGCAGATAATGTCAAACACTGGAGAGGATGTTGTGCAGCTACCTTTCCTATCGGTTTCCCCTCAAGAACACAGAGAATTTGGTTGCCAAGAGCAGATGTAAGCTGTTTTAGCACAACACAGGCACTGCTTATGCAAGCTTTTGTCACCAAATTATTGTATAATGTGTCCCCATCATCAGTGAAATAGCACTGGATGTGACTTGGCATACACAGCCACACAGCATTTGGCTTTAATCGCCCTCCCACACATCTTTTTTTCTTTCTAAAACTCATTAGGAATATAGCCAGAGCACTAACCAGCGCGACTGCTTTTAACATAGACGCAGTTTTAGATTCTATGACTGGTAAGCTGCTCCAGCAGTTCAAACAAGTGGATTTCAGCAAGGTGTACCTGAAAAACCACACTGCCATATATACTGATTCTACTTCAACACCAGCAGCAGCTTCAGCTTTTCCCAGACTCTGTCAGGCCTGTATGTTGTCAGTCTGAAGCAAATTTGTGTATGTAGGAAACCCATTAAAAAGAGAAACAAGTGTCACATTTTCATACAGTTTGCCATATGGTTGTGCTATTTCAGTTTAACTGCAGATTCTTTCCATCTTACACTCTATTCAGTACTACATGACATGTTGTAAATGCACATTTTTAGAGTTTTGTGGCACTGAACATATGAGACATTAGCTTTTTTTCAATAGTGGAGGTACTTAAAAAGAACTTAGTCCAGCACCAGTCCCACTTTGTTAGCTGTGGTTTCCCGTATTCTAGTAGTTACAGAATTAAAAGCTTAAGGAGTCACACAATATTTCTCTTATTACTTCTATAACCTTATCAGATACATCACATCATAGGGTGATTTGTCCGATTTATTGCTCTGTTGATTAAGCTACTTGTTAAAGCAGAGGGCAAAAGTTTAAAACAGCATTCTCATCTGTGCTTTCTGAACCACTTCATACATTGCTTCTCTGCAAAGGCTCTTCAAGCATTACTTGCAGCTTGTCATGAAAGATGAAAGGCGATTAAAAAAAGTAACTTCTCTCTCTAGAACATGGATTTCATTTGAAAGTCTGGCACTAGTCCAAAGCCAATCCATTTTCCTAAATGGATTACACTGAGGTGAGACTTTCATACTCAGCACCTCATCCACTGCCAAGAGAAGATTGCTGGCTGGTAGCATCCAGTGAGTTTATCCCGCAAAAGATTCTGAAATGATCCTTTTCTTGTTCAACTGTTCTGCTGTATTGGTGGAGACAGGGGAAGCAATGAAAGGAACCAGTGTACCTAAAATAGCCCATCCCTCAGTACTCTGGATCTCTAATGAGAAGTTGTTTGTTAGCTGCTCTGTTTCTCCAAATCTATTTTCTTTATTCTCAAATAAGGTGTTGCACTAGCTCTGGTTAGCAATCTTTGGGGAACCTCAAAGGGATCCATACAAGTTAGTTTTGATGGCAGGACCTGTTTCATTTAAATCTACTGGTTTAAGAACAAGTGCCAGCAGGCAAATCACACCCAGATTTCTTTGGGGACACCTAAAAAGGTCCATATGACAAGAATCTAGCTGAGTTGAATATAAGCAGTACTGTTCATAATGAGTGTTTGTAATTAATTCTGGCTTCATAGTGCAGCATATTTAGTGATGTATTTCACCAGCATTACATTTTGTATGTGACAACACCTGATAGGTTTGCTTAAAGAACGTCATAATTTATGAAATCTGAAGTACTGTGGAACCCACAGCAATATCAGCAAGGTGCAGTGCCATCTACATCTCGCTTATTTAACTTCTTCCTTTATCACAGGTATACACATTTCTCATTTCCAGCACTGGATCTACCCATTCCAAGATATTCTCAGAAAGGCAGTCTTTCTAGTTCTACAATACAGCTATGAATGTTCACCTTACAGTAATTTATTCCCAAGCATAAATGTTAGTTTGGTTTTATTCCTCTCAGTTTCATCAGGTACCAGCAAAAGTCAAAACAAGTCTAAAGAAAGGCTCTATAATTGGGTCAAATTGGTGCACACTAACTCAC
The DNA here is from genome assembly GCA_013397515.1 of Upupa epops. NCBI lineage: Eukaryota > Metazoa > Chordata > Aves > Bucerotiformes > Upupidae > Upupa > Upupa epops. The sequence continues at coordinate 50,628 of VZRI01002754.1, forward strand.
CTATCCTTTATAGCCACTTTATTGCCCCTATCTGCTATATCCCATCAAGACATATCTTGTGTTTGACAGCAGAACCTAGATAACTCTATTTAAAGTTTGTGCTACATACTTACTTGCTAGAAGTAAACAGGAAAGGGCAACCACATGCAGCTGCTGTATAGATATGTCATAACGATCCATAAAGAGGTCCAACAGATATACAGCTAGATGTCGTGCAGCAGGACAGAGTCTGAATCGATTGCTCACAATGGCAATCAGATCTGCAAAGTATCTTCTCAGATGTAACTGGGGAGACTGGCCTTTGTAGGAGGGAAGCTTCAGTTCCTAGATGGACAGCAGCATGTAATTTTATTAAAACCACTGTGGTTGAATTGGTATCAGATCAACATAAGTTATATTCTCAAATTTATCACAGTTTTCCGAAGTTTTTTCAGCACTTCCTTTTGTCCCCATCCTCTTAGCATCTCTTCTCACCATAACAGAAAGTACTTGTTGTAATGCAGAAGACCTAAGAAATAATTTGATCTTCAGAACTTAGTGTAATAATTTACCATCTTTCAATTGGGCTAGAGTGACTTAAGCTTTTACCATTTCTCTGTATTACCTTTACTACAAAGGCTGTTACCTCCCAGAAGAGATATGTGAACACTCCTCAGCTGCTTCAATGCCAAGCCAAATAGCTCAACTCAGCCCCCTCCTGCTACAGCTCAGTCTGAGCAATCAGACTTTGTTCCAATGCTGATGTATTTGGTGCGGGTGCCTCCAGGAGATGGGCACTAATGACTAGCTGAAGGTAGTGACCTTCGAAGAGGAATAAATAGGGTGTGCATGTGTCAACATTTGCTGCATGCATATCATTAAACGCTGACTAAATCTGATCTGATTGATGTTGCACTGATACTGATTACAGCATGCTCTCAGGAGTTAAGCATCCATAAACATATGGCCTAGTGCTTGGGGAAAAAGAGGGGCACAGGTCTAGCAACACCCCAGGTAAGAAAAAAAAAATCTGTGGTATGATGTATTTTAAATACCTCATTTGGACTGGTACAACACTCCCCAAGCTCCTGCCTAGTAACTAGTATCTCCTCTTGTATGCAGTGAAACAGCAGCACTGTCTTCTGTTATCATGAATAAATTAATGAGCTAGATTGTGCAGCCTAGTTTCTGTGTGCAAGCCGGATTCTTAGTACAATTTCCAGTGGGAGCGCCTGATAACATTAAGTTGGAATGGAGTTACACAAAACTTTAAAGTTTTAAGGTCAACTCACAAGTTCTGATTCATGCTGGCAAAGAGAAAGAACTCCAACAACTTAATAATACCTACAACATCTCGCTACCAAAGCTGCAGAATTCACCTTTCACAACACCAACTTAGTTTAAGTAATGGTTACTTTGGTGGTGGCGGCAAATAAATCACGCTGTCCTTCTCTTGTGTCCCCTCCCAAACCCTGGAAAATAAACAAACTGCTTTAGCAGTCACACCTTCAAGAAAGTACTCGATGAGGAGGTTATCTCTCAGGCAGCAGAAGCACTGGTTCAGCCGCTATAAACTGTAAGATGTGCTTTATTGTTAAAGAAGCCCCGAAACTGAACTTGGAGACCACGAGAACAACTTCCAAACTGCGAGGCTTAAAGCCTCCGCTGCTCCTGCAGCACTCCCTGTTCACTTGGTTGGACTTTTTGTGTTACAGCGGCATCACGACGCTCTCCGCGGTGTAAACTTGACCCCACTCACACGCACAATTAAACACAAAAACCCAGTGCACCCTTCAACTCTTCACAGTGCGAGGAGACCGGGGTGCTCGGACAGACAAACGGCTCGGGCGTTAACCGAGAGGCGGTTCAGAGAATCAACCTCTACCGCAGCCCCACAATCAAACGGTGCCGCCTCGGCCGGGCCGAACGCTCACAAAGACGTCGGCGCCGCCAGCGGCCTCCAGCCCCCTCAGCGCTCCCCCAAGCCAGTTACCTTGTACCGCAGCGCCTGGTGTATGTCCGCCGCCAGCTGTCCCGTCCACCACTGCGCCTCCAGCTCCATCGGCGGCGCGGCCAGGCCTGGCACAAGAAGGGAGAAGCGGCGCGGACTGAGCGCAGCTCGCTTCGTCCTCGCTCGCGCCGGTTAAAGGCACTCTAAAGGCACTCAGGTGCCGCCCGCGCCGCAGGGCACCGCCAGCCCCAAGCTCAGCTGCCCGCCATGCGGGGCGCAAGTGCGGCTAGTTAAGCCGCTCCCTCCCGCCGCGAGGAGCGAAGGGAGACGGGTCGCGGGGAGGGGACGGATGCCGCAGGGGCCAGCGGCGCTTCCCCGGCACTCACCCTACAAGGCGGCGCGGGCGGGGCCGAGCCGAGAGCACCTGAGCACAGCGCGGCTTGCCGAGGGCTCCACCGCCATCACACGGCACCGCCCGCCTCTCCCATTGTTAAAGGGCCGAGCGGGCCGGCGTGTGTACAAAGCCGGGCAGAGCCTACACGAGGCCGACCGCCTGCCAATCGCCTGCTGCCTCACAGCTCGGCCCGCCCCACCGCCAATCGGGACACAGCGCTCACGGGACAGGCCCCGCCCACAGCCCTGCTCGGGGGGCGGGTTTGGGCCCGCGGGGCTACCGTAGCCACCATCATAAAGGCTCAGGGACTAGCGACAAGGGTTAGGCTGGTCTTGGTTAGGCAGGGAGGTTCGTGGGTGAGTTGGGGATTTCAGTTTCCGCTTTTTGTAGGGGTCCCGAGGTGTGCTGTAGCCTTCACCGAGGCTGGAGACCCGGCAGGAGGGTCCTGGGGAGCTCTCCTAGACCTCCTTCTGAGTACTTGGTAGTGCCTTTTAAAAGTTAGTGAAATGTTCCCTCTGGCTCTTTTTTGCCTCAGCTGTGAGTGATGGTTGTCAGGGGCTGAATCTCGTTTATCTCTTATTACACTTGAGGTGTGCTTTCCCTTTAGTGCTACAGGACGCACACCTCTTGGTGTAACAGCTGAGGCTCAGTTATTCAGGGGTTTTTTTGTGGGTGAGGTCTTGTTCACAACGAGCTAAATTCCAGGGAGAAGGTTTGTGATAGCATCCAGTCTTGTTTTAATGAGCCTTTGCTGTTCATTTGAGTGAATGAGTTTCTGCATCGTGGATGTGGTTACCAAAGGGGCATTTGGTGCTGTGCACTTGTTTTGTGTTCGGAATGCCTTTTTCTAGATAACGGCCCCTGCTACAGGGGTCTTGGGAAATTCTTGGGGAATAATACCTGATGTGTTATAGCGATGTATGTATTTGAATTCCCAAATACCCAAACAACTACCTAACGTGAATGAGCAACCTATTAGAACAAGCGTGGTCAAGTGATGAATAAGAAATGGGCAAAATTTGTGTTGGATGCAATTCAAGTTGAGGAAGTGTATTTAATTTTTTAATTTTTAATTTTTCTGCTTATGCTCAGACATGATTTTTTTTACTGTCTTGTTTAATTAAGAAAATTAAACCAAGTTCTTGACATAACCAGTTTAAGGGCTGTAAAATTGTGTCCCTTTACACATGTATGTCCAACTTGAATGGGTAGTCTTCCAGACTGCAGTGGTTCATTTCACCTAAGGTGTACTTACTGACAGAAGTTCTTGTTTTTGAGGATGCATTTCTTGCACAGCTTTCTTATATGATGCAATGATCTGAAGGCAAAACCAGAAGCCATGTCCATGTATTTTAGCATGCATCCATAATTGAGAAAATACTTCATTTCTTTAGGCCAGCTATTTGGGATTTATGGAGTATTGATAAAGCAGCATTTTGCTGTTTTTATGATTTTGTCTCATTTCCATACGTTGCTTCATAGGCAAGCATATGATTAAGCTAATTTTGATACTTGCAGATTGTCTTAAACTTACTCTTAAAGAAAGTCAATGTGGAATTTTGTATTTTTGGGGGTAAGCTACTCCTAGTAGACTTATTTTTCACAAACCTTTATGGCCTTCAAAAGCAATGTTGCCTGTTTGGAGAAGTGAAAGCTAGTAAGTACCAACATGCTGAAATCCTATTACAATGAGCCTGAAAAGGCACGTGGCATTTCTACTCATAGGTTTTTTTTATTCTGGGATGCATTTGTCTGGTTTAGATGGGAAATGTCATCCTAATCAAGTTATGTACTCTATACTAAGGCCATTCCTGTTTACTATCTTTATTGATTATCTAGACTAGAGGATTGAGTGTACCTTAAGTAAATTTGCAGATAACACCAAATTGGGAAGGAATGTTTATTTGAGGGTCCTGTAGAGGTCCTATAGAGAGATCTATCCAAGCTGGAATGATGGGTTGAGGTCAGTTGTATGACCTTGAGCAAGACCAGGTGCCAGATCCTGCACTTCACTTGTAACAACCTAGCACAGCATTACAACCTTAGGGAAGAGTGGCTGGGAAATTGTATGGCAGAAGGAGACCAGGAGGTATTGACTGATAGTTGGCTAGATATGAGCCAGCAGTTTGCTCAGGTGACTGAGAATGTCAGTGGCATTCTGGCTTGTATAGTGTAGCCAACAGGAGTAGGAAAGTGATTGGCACTGGTGAGGCTACACCTGAAGTACTGGATTCAGTTTTGGGCACCTCAATACAGAAAAGACATTGAGATGCTTAAGCAGGCCAAGTGAAGGCCCACAATTTTAGGGAAGAGACTAGAGAACAAGTCAAGGGAGGAGCAGCTGAGCTTGCTGGTGCTGTTTAATCTGAGGATGAGGGGAGGCTGTATTGCTGTCTAAAAATACCTGAAAGGAGGTTGTGGGTTTTAGAGGTTGGTGTGGTCTTTTCTCGCAAGTAAATGGGTGATAGGACAATAAGATGTGGCTTATAATTGTGCCAGGGGAAGTTTAGATTAGACATCAGGGGAAACTTCTTAAATGATGGGGTGGTCAGGCACTGTAACAGGGTCAGGAGTGTGGTTGAATCTTCATCCCTGGATGTGTTTAGAAGTTGTGCAGATATGGAGGTTAGGGACATAGTGTAGTGGTGGGCTTGGTAGAGTTAGGTTAATTGTAGGACTAAATGATCTTAATTTCCAACCTAAACAGTTCTGTGGTTCTGATTTATACATAATAATAAAGAGAAATAATGTAGTCACTTGCCATGCCACAAAGGTGACTGACCTGTGGAAGTACCTATTTCAGGTTGTCTTAATATTTTATCAAAGATGCTATGCACCCTTTACAAGCAATTTTAATTCAGTTGTTTCTAAACAGTTATATTTCTGTCTGCTTTTTATGCAATCAAAGGATAGCTTTGAAAAGAGCCTCATCATCTTTCCCAAGACAAGGACTGCTCCTGGTGTGGATTTTTCTGATCTTGGAGGCATCCAGAAAACCATGCTGTTGAAAAAGCCAAAGCACTTCTGTACAGCCCCAGGAAGTACACATCTCAGCTTATGCCTTAGACCCAACTGGATGAGTTAAGAACAGTCCTGAAGTCTCCAAACAGAGGATGATTGCTTTCAGAGTCCAGAGTTTATGGGCTGTACAGAGAGCATTAAGTATTCCTAGCTTAGTACCCTGTTTAAGTCAGGACAGAATCAAAACACATTAAGTCCTGAGAATGAACAGAGGGTATCAAGGATTACTTTCAGTAGCAGTAGTTTGGATTTTATTAGCACAAAACTGTAACTGTGAGGTTTTCTACCTATAGTTAGTATATGGAACCAGAGAGCAGAAAGCAGAGCTAAGTGTTATGAAACCATTTAGAGAATGACTGCGAATCACCTAAGCAAATACCTGTGTCTCAAGGGGAAATGAGATTTGTTGTGAGAGCTGCTGCCTGGGCTTTGAAAAGATGCCAGATAGCACAAAACACTGTTATTCTTGGACCTCTCCAAGAAAAAAAAAAAAATGTTCTGGTTATAGTTCAGGGTTATGTTAAATGCAAAATGTGGATTGAAATGCTTGCAATGTTTATGTTGAATCTTCTAAAGAGAATGTTGCTAGGTCTTAGAATTTGCAAAGCTGTAGTTCACAAGTTATAGTCCTAAAATATTTTCAGACATGGTGGTTGAGCTGAGCTCTCTGTTGTTACTGAGAGGTTAGATGTGTGTCATTTCTCCTGAGGCTGAATTAACCAGTTAAGATAGTTAATGTGCTAATGCGCTGAAACAAAGCAAAACATGGAGGGTTTGGAAATGACTTGAAAATTGCAGTCAAAACCAAAATGAACTCAGTTTGGGGAAAAACAGTAAGACATTGCATTCACCCCATGTAAACCTCCCTCCTTCCTCCCCCCCACCCAAGACATACAGGAATTAATCACATGCTCTTACATAACTGAGCTGAGCCGCAATCTCTAGCCCCTCAAAGGGGAGAGACTTCCAGCTGCTCTTGCTCCTTGAGGGGAAACAGGGAATCCATCCAGTCTGTGTGCACGTCCCTTAGTGTCAGGAGGCATTCAAAAATCCACTTTGCTTTCACTGTGCCGATTCCTATGGCCACAAATGAGAGAAGAATTCTATTTCAGGAAATGATAGAATTCAGAAGAAATCTTCCTTCTGCTGATCCTTTGTGAGAAGCACTGTCCTTCAGCACAGTGACATGTGCATCCTCTCTGAACACAGACCAAAAGTGCAGTGAAGTACAAGGAGCCTGAAACTGGAAGCTCTGACCCTTTCTGGTTTGCAGAGCCACAAAACAGAATTGCGGGTTGAACATCGCATAAAATTTGAAACTACCACCATCTGTCTCTCGGGACTTGATGCATGTGTTTGTGTTTAATCTGCTGTTTTATTCCCTGATAATTTTTTTCAATTTTTCGGGGGAGTGCCTTTTAAAAATTAAGAACTTGGGGGTAACTGCCAAAGTACAGCAAAGTATGCTGATCTTGAGAACTTTACAAACCTTTCCATCCTATACTATTTCTATTCTAATATTTTAGTGTTAATTGGAATGTTGACCACAGAGTACAACAGCTCCTGAAGACTGATGTGGTTTACTTCTGTGCCTGTTGTCAAAAGATACATCTTTGACATTTGGATTTGTCTTGACTGGAAGAATTAATCATACTAGCTACATAAACAGAGTTCTGGGGTGATAAAGCACTGAAGAAAGTGTCTAAATCACATTGTTAATTGTTTTGTTTAATAGTTCTTGCTTTTGTTTTGATGGTTCTTGGTCATTTTCATCTAGTTAAAGGGAGGATAATCCCACAAAAGGCATTTTGAAGGACTGTGGTTTTGAAGTTCAGTGTAAGAGGATCTTAGTTACGTAGAACCAAGCAAAATTTTTTAAATAGTTAAAACTTAGTTCCTGTGTTTCTTAGGGCTGGGAAAATTGGCTAGCTCTGCATTTGTTACTGTACTTGTTGATGTTATTTTCAAACAAAGGCTGTATTTGATGACAGTGTAGCAGTAATACTTCAAGGGCATTTAATTAAAGGGAATGAATCACTCTAAAGACAGGACTGTAACTGCTCTCAGCTCTTTTGCAGCATGGTGATAGATGAAATATGGCATGTCTGCGAAAGGAATTGTAACACTTTTGTTGTGGTAGTAGTGGGTCTGTATCTGGATTCCTCTGTACCCCCACCTGGGTTGCCATTAATGTTGTGGGTTAGAGACCCCAATGATATTTCAATGCAGGCCTTTTAACTCAAGTGTCAGGCACAAAGGGAAGTTTAACAAAACTACTTACCAATCTGCAGGCACTGAAACAATTGACTCAATTTGTGGAAGAAAGGTACAGAGACATTTTAATTCATTCCCCCAGCATCTATCAGATAAAAACCCCACACAGGACTTAGATGCAAACACATGGGCTTTTGTCAACTGCTCCTACACTGAACTGAGATTAAAAACCATATAGAATGTTCATGTGTAGACAGTTCCTGTTTCTCTCTGAAATCACAGCAGTCATCTGACTTCAGTCTCAGTCCTTGTAAATCTTCAAAAACCAGAATTCTTAGTCTCTCCAGTTGAACAAAGATAAATTAGTACACGTTGATGGTTTCTCTTGCATGTCTTCAGAAGTGATAACGTTTTCTTTCAGCAGCAGTGATGTAGCCCTGAACAGACACTAAGACAGAAGAAGCAAAGAGAAGGTGGCAATCACTGAGGGGGTAGAAGAGGGGTTTTTCAGACTTAAAGTTTAAACTTCTGCAGAAAACACCAATTTACAGATTCTACTCCACTTTTAAAGCGTAACACACTTCAGAAGCACTAATGAGGGAGGTTTCCCACTGAAGGCACTCTAGAGTTGCATTCACAAGTGCCTGTTTTGAATGTTAAAGGTACTCAGCGGGTAAAATTTTTCAAGTTGTCTGGGGATTTGAACTAAAATGCAACTCTTAGATTTGGACTTAGCTGGTAAATGTCCTTTGGAGATGGGAGAAGGCACCTGAGACACCTGAAGGTTATATGGTGTTCACAAAACATGTTAATAAACATTTGACTTTAAGTGTTTTCCTATTCCCTCGGAGCTATGATAAAAATGTGTGCCTATGAATGTTTTATTTGGATTAGGATAAATGTGTATGTTTTGGATAATGTGTTGAGTGAAGGAAACATTCATATAAGTGGAAGGGTGTTGGATATATTTTTGTACTGAGGGGTTCTTTTCTCTAAGTCACACTCTTGGTTTAGGGATAACTTTATTAGTAGCTAAAAAGACCAGAGGAATTTTGCATCTAAAGCATCTGTACTTCCTGAAGCTTGGAAGACTTCAGCTCATTTGACTGGAATTTAGAAAAGGTTACTTTTGCATTTAACTTGGTGATGGAGGAGTAGAGAGAGCAGTTAGTGATATGTTGTTGTTCCTGTCAAACATGTTCTGCTTCTTGCTATATCCCCAGAATTTAAGTGGTGCAAACTGTCCTGTTCCTTTTCATTTAATACTTAAAAGTCCAACAAAGAGGATTTTTTTTTTTTTTATATAGTGTCTAGGGTTGTCAAAAGAAGAGTCAGCCCAGCCAGAGGGCCACAAAACTAATGCTTTTGTCTACTAGTGGTTGCTATGGAGGGGAGCTGCACATAGATATAGGCTCCCTTCCACAGGAGAACCTATTCTTTTATGCTGCTTCTTGTTGAAGTACTTGACTAGTAGGTTTTTAATTCTATAGCCAGGCACAAGAAGAAAACTTCACATTTTCAATTTCTTGCTAATTAAAAACACAACTGCTACTACTGCAAGTAACCGCTGATATCCTCTGTCTGTTCAGAGGACTTATGGGGCTTGTTTGAAATATGTCCTGATTTACACGTGTAGGGGAAAGGCAGTGGTATGTAGAACACTTCCTTTTAGGTGAGGGAAGGATGCCACTGGGTTCTCCTGGAGCTGTCCCTGGGCTGAACAGCCTTAGTACACTCAGTCTCCTTTCAATAGGCGAGTGCTCCAGTCTCCAGCCATCTAGGTGGCCATCCAATGAATTTGCTTCAGTTAGTCAATGTCTTTGTTGGATTAGAGGGAGGAGGACGGAGCCCCAAAGCTAGACACAATACTCTAGATGTGGTCTAAGGAGTTCTAAGTAGAGGGTAATAATAATTTCTTTTTATTCACTTGCTGTGATTTTGTGCCAGTCAGATGCTATTTGCGGCCTTCAGTGCCACAGCATATTTTTGACATTTGTTCACCTTAACGTTGTGGAAGTCTTCAGCTTTTCTGGCTTTCACTGGCTGGTTTATTTTGTACTTTCTTCCAGGATGTTTGCCAGAGTCACAGCATGGCTTCCTCTGTGTCCATGAGGGAGGGGGGAAAAAACCCTAAAACCAAAGGCATACATTTCAGCAGACTTGGGACTGGAGAAATCCTGCCATATCCCACAGTGTTAATGTGTGTTTTGAGTACTGTGTTTCTTGATCTGGTGTTTCAAAGTTCTGTTCATAGTGATAGTGTGGTTTGGTGTTGCAGTATCTGGGAGCAGTGTATCCTAATCTGATCAGAGATCTGAGTGAGAACTGGGACCTGGTTCTGCAACAGTGATTGATGGATGTGGCCAGTTCGGCATCTGATAGAGCTTACGGGCTCCTAAACTAGTGTTTGCATCTCGCTGTGCTGAAAGAATGAGATTTTTGTAGGTTTTGGACAAGTTTTACTGTCAGGCAAACAGATGTGTTGAAGAAGCTGATTAACTATTATATCTTGTTATCATGTGTATGTACCTTTCTCATGCTTCATGGACAAACAAACCCTTCACTTCTGCTTCCTAATAACTTCCTATGCTATTCAGTGCATAATTATCTACTCACAACATACCTAGTTAAGACATGTTTTAATAGGTGTGAGTCAGTACTCTTTATTTTCACTCACTGCATTGTGACTCACTACACCCACTGCATTATTAAAAATGCAGATACATACCTCTGGATATCATTGAAAGCGCTATGATATTTCACTTTAAAAGTGTGAAAAAGGAACAATCCAATTGAAAGGATGTCTGAATGGAAGGGCAGAGTAACCCCAAAGTGTTAGTTTTCAAAACTCCTAGCCAGTACTCCCATCTGAAACTGTGATCCCCATTTTGTATTAAGCTCTCCACTTGGTAATACTTGATGAACACATACACAAGCTGGTACAAAAGCTATGCTCAAACAGGCTGTTAAAACCTTGTGTGAGGAAGAGTTCAGTGAAGGATTTTTTTGTTTCAATTAATCGGCATTGGCTGATTTTATCTAACAGTGAAGAAAAAAACATTATTAAAATAGGTTCTACACTAGGAATAAATGGTTCAGTTTTCACCACCACCACTGTGTGACAAGAGGAACTGATGAGATTACTGCTTATTCTTCTCCTTGGAGGAAAAGTGCTGAAAAGAATCAGTGTCCATCGGTGCCTGGGCTCTGTCTAGTGGCTTTGCATGTTGCTTTGCAGTGATCATGTGCACATTTCTAATAAAGTCATATATTTGTTTTCCTGTCCTGTTTGGGATTACCTGAAGGACAGTGTATAAGAACCATCTCTGTTTTGTGCTGTTGGCAAAGTGAAGTCTCAATTGCTTAGCATTTTGATTGAGAAATCTTCTGTCTGAAAAAAAGATATAAATCTTGGACTGAAATTAGAGAGCTCAGTATGGTAAATAAACAGTATGTGCAAAACACTCATACATTACCCTATTTTATATTTGCGCAGGATTCTCTTTGACAAGAAAACAAGCTAACACTTCATGTTTCTCCTCTCACTAATGGCCTCAGTCTTAAGAAATGCCAGCTTGTGTTTTTCCTTTAGGTGGTCGTCCAACAATTTCAAAACAGATGGCAAAAGTCAATGTGTTTGAGTCATTGCTTTGTTTAGTATGTGACTGTGATTAGAGTAGCTATTTCTTGTGAGAAATAATTTGACTGATACTGCTGGGTGTTTGTTTTGTGGAAGTTTGTTACATTTCATAATTTATTCTTTGCTTGAAAATGCTGGTGGAATTCTTTTGAGTTTACCATCTGCAGTTTGCAATTTCCTGTTCCTTCACTGTGAAAGCCAAGTGGTATTATTGTTAGTTGCTTTTTGTAAATAACCACCAGAACTGAATTGAACAGAGTTCTGATCCTCTTGTAAAATCTTTTATGAATGCAACCAGTGCCATTTAAAGCTACCCTGTGGGATGCATTAGTGTGGTTACGTGTTCAAAACTGGCTTTTTGTGTCAACATGCTGCTGTAGGGAAGCAAGAGCTTTGGACTGCAGAAGGTGAATGGAAGTGCATCTCAGTGCTGTGGGGGTGAATATGTGACTGCAGGTCAGGTATAGGGGCATATGGTGGGATGGAATTGGAGAAGAAGCCAGTGATTAATAGGAGGTTCCATAAACTGGTAAGTCCTCAGACACTGGTGTTCAGAGCAGTGTTCAAATACTGATACACTTGGCTAGAGTTGCCATGGAAAAGTTGGCTTTTCAAACAACATCAGGTGTTCATTGCTACATCAACATGTATGTTAGACCACAGAAGCAACCATGGAAAAAAGTTGTCAGCAACTGATTTTTTCCAATGGTTAGTGTTTACTGACTGACCCTGTTCTATTAAAGAGTTCAGATAAGCATTTCTATGGCAGGGATCTAGGAAAAACCAGCACATTTTATTTAGTTTGAAATTATTAATTTTGTTATGAAAATCAGAGGTATTGTGCTGCAGACATAGAGACAGAGATGCTGGATCCAGTTTGGCTTATAGCTTAATGAAATACTAAGTTCAACTTTGGGACTCCTACAAATAATTTAAAACTGTGTTGCTGCATGACTCAAAGCTTTCATCTGAAATAAAGTTTCTCTGATAGTTCAGCTTTCTTTATTACATTTAATTGTGTTATGCTTGTGCTGGTTGATATACAACAACTGGCTATTAGGATAGACAATTCTATTACAAGAACAGGAATCACTTGTTCTTTCACAGCCAATATAAAGCTCACAGCTAACATGAGATTGTAAAGCCAGTATAAGCTCTGAAATACTGGAAGTGTAAGCTACAATCATATAACAATCTGATGTATACAGATCCTTATATAGATCACATTTCAACTGCTGGTTGATCCAACAGCACACAGATCTTGTACTAGTGCCTATGGACACCTGGTCCTACTACCGGTAAGAACATGTGCATCCTCAGTTTGAGTTTCACTTCCTTGTTCTATTCACAAGGTAGCTGTGGCCCAAGTAGCCAAGTGATAGTCATGTCATGCAATCTTGAGATGAAAATAATCCTGCAAATCTAACTCATTTAAATGCCCCCTTTTGAAATGAAATGAGTGACACGGGATGAGGTGGCAAGCTTTTATCTTGTAAGATTGAGCAACTGTTAAAAGTAGGTAGTGGGAAAAAAGATAATGAAGGCTTTTAAATTTATTTTTTTTTTACCATCAATGGAAGACACTGAAAGCTGAAATTCTTTTAAAAAGATGGAATGGCATCCTTCTTGCTTAACTTTATGGAACCGTTATATAGATTGATTGGATTCAGAGGGGAGAAAAACACAAGAAAAAGAACCTACTGGTTTTGCTTTTGAGTTCACATTAGGTAATACTGAATATTATTTCCTGACCTTTCTCTAGTGGTTTGTGAATACTTCCCAAAGCCAAAATATATGTTTTGGGCTGACTAATAGTCTGCAGATACATGAGGTCAAACAGTGAAGTATTCTGAGGCTGTAGAACAGAAAGTGAATTGACAAAGCTCTCCAGTTTAGCAATAACATCTTCCTCACGACATGAGAAACATTATTTTACTACCCCCCCTCCCCTTTGACTGCGATTTTGCATTTCCTATGAAACTCCTTCAGTCACAATGTAAAATTTAATACTAGCTGTGCATGTTTCACTTCTTTAAGACTTATTTCAGGTAGAGAAAATGATGGAGCGAGCCAGCAACATGATCAGAGATGTTTTCATGGATCTGTAATACTCTTAAGGGTCATGAAGCAGAGAAAGTGGACGCATGGATTTAGGGGAAGTTATAGGTAGTGCACACATCTGGTTTTAACTGTTTTCAAATGTGGGTTATTTGCAACATGACTCTATATAACATTATATACTTATATAAAGTGTATTGATTATTTTACTGTGTTGTGGAATCATCACAAGTTTTAACTGCTTCATGAGAAGCAGCTACATGAGCTGAGCAGTACTGCGGAAGAATGCAGCATTTGTTCAGCCTTCCTGTTTTTTTTCAGCTTTTTCCTGATATAGAGGAAAAGTTGGCATAACTCCAATCAGTATGTTGTTGTTAACACCTAAACTATTTACTTAACTGAGAGCCTGATATGCAATGAAAATGTTAATTTGGAAAGTGCAGTCGAACATGGAAGAGGTCTTAGGAGTAAGATTCCAGGGTAATTACTTAATGTCTGTCAGAGGCCCGCCCTAGAAGCATTGTCTATATTTGACCTGCTTCCAGTTGGCTAGGAAACAGTAACTTGCTCAGGATAATTCATAAAATAGTCAAAGGCTATATTAGCATAATTTTAATGATATTGGCATATCATTACCAAGGCTTAAAATGAGGGTTCCCCATAATCCAGACTTGTACACATGGTGCTCACTGTGGCAACAGTGTGACTCTTCTCACTGAAGTGTAGCTGGAGTTTTGATACTGAGAAAGTAATGTTTTGAAGTTGTCAATCTGTACAGTTTTTGCTGAACAATTTATTATTTTCAGACCTGCATACACCAGAAACAGTTCTGATAGCATTCTCATTCCAGCAGTAGGAATAGCTATAATCTGCATAAGTACTCTGTCTCACAGAATTTATTTACCTGGGATATCAATGAGAGAGCTGAGGAGAATAAATTGCTTTAGAAGCAGAAGACATGATGGTTATAAACAGACTGAGAGCAGCCTTAAGGAGAAGGACTTGGAGGTGTTGGTCAGTGGAAAAACTCAACATGAGGCAGCAGTGTATGCTTGTGGCCCAGAAAACCAACCTCATCCTGGGCCTTGTCAAGAGATGTGTGACCAGTAGGTGGAGGGAGGTGATCCTCCCCATCTGTTCTGTTCTTGTTAGACCCTGTCTGGAGTACTGTGTCCAGTTCTGGAGCCCCCAACAGAGGAAGAGTATTGAGCTGTTGGAACATGTCCAGAGGAGAGTCATGAGGATGATTTGGAGGGCTGAAGCACCTCTCCTGTGGC
>VZRI01002754.1:75154-108784 GCA_013397515.1 Upupa epops
GTGTCAGGAGGATGGAGCCAGGCTCTTCCCAAGGTCATCTGGTGATAGGACAAGGGGCAACGGGTGCAAGCTGGAACATAGGAGGTTCCATATAAATTATCAGGAGGAACTTCTTCACGGTGAGGGTAATGAAGCATTGGAACAGGCTGCCCAGGGGGGTTGTAGAGTCTCCTTCTCTGGAGGCGTTCAAGACCCATCTGGATGTGTTCCTGTGTGACTTGGTCTAGTGGTTCCTGCTGTGGCAGGGGGACTGGACTAGATGAGGTCCCTTCCGATCCCTAATGAGTCTATGATTCAAACATCTGTTAAACTTATAGCTCTCTTGAAAAAGGGATTTTTGCCTTGTAACTGTGAATTCTGAAGCTATGGAGAATTAACAGGATAGGGAAGGGCATGTGGAAATAGAACAGTAGCCAACTTCATGTCGTGGATAAGATCTTTACAGCTGTTATTTAGCTTTGGTTTTCTGTTTAAAGAAACTTAGGCAAAGACTGTGCCCCATCACCCTCTTGAACCCATTCATGGTTTTCTAAGAATTACTTGAGTAGTGTCACAGGAATCAAAGGTAACTTGGCTCTAGCAAGTTTTATAAAGAATGTTCATCAGTTAGAGACTGGAAAATTATTCCCAGTGCACACTTCTGTGAGGAGAGAAGAGCTGTTTTTGCAATACGCTAATTGAACTTAGCCTGATAAAGAGAAAAGAGGTGATCCTACAGGCTTATGGCTTAACTTGTGGATAACGTTCTGTCATTTATCTTATCTCCCCAAAACCTGCTTTGTGGTTAAAGGATGGGCCAATTGATACCATGGAAACGGACAACTAAACAAAGTAGAAAGGATGAGAGGAGTAAAACTGGGGGGAAGCTTAAAAAAATAGTTAATAATTAGGTGTTTTGGATTGACTGAGTACTCTGGGGTCTACAATTTATGAGGAAATGGGAGAGAACTTGGGACAGGTTGAGGGAAATACAAGTCACTGCTAAATCTGCGACTGGTGTGCCTACTTGGTAGACACCTGCTCTTACAAGAACATAAATAAACTGTGCTTCACTGTGAAGTCTGTCTGGACCCAGTTTGTTGGCAAACGAGTATTACAATTTTGTGGGCTCATTCAGGTTCAGAAGTCATCTCCCAGGGGTCTCTGTTGCTGAGGGATGGCAGGACATGTCCCATTTATTTCAGTAGTCCTGCATGTTGGCATGTTGCAGTGGTGGCTCCATGGAGGGCTGACTGAAATTCTATGACCAATTTATTGACAGATCTTGTGAACCACAGAGGACAGGAAGGTAAGGTTGTAAGAGTAGGCACATTGCTATTGACCAGGCAAATTCTGTGCCTGGACCAAGGTAAGAAAATTGGGCTATTAAGTGTTGCCTTGGTTGTCAGGGGAGACTCTTGGGTGAAAAGGAAAATCTTGGGAGGTAATAATGAAAAATAAGAGGCCTAAGGAAATCGCAAGAAAAACTCATGAAACATTCATCCAGATAGTCCATTAGGGAGAATGTTGGAGAGATGTCTTGGGCACTAAGGAAAAATAAGAAAAGGTCTCGACATTCGGGATGATAAAGATGATCCTGAAATATCTCTAGGAAGTGCCTTAGGGAGAATGTTGAGAATTTGGGATAGTCTACCCATTCCTCTGGATATTACTAAGGCTGAGGAAGCATTGGTAGCCTTCTGCCTTATTTGCCTGGGGTATTACTTTTTTATTGACTGATGGCTTGCATTTAGGGTTATGAATTTGCTTTTGTGATGTTAACAAGTAGAATGTAAAAGTTAAGATGCGATCAGGACAGTCAAAAAGACGAAATTATGAAAGTCACTGACTGGGTTACAGCAGTTTGAGTCCCCATTTTTGTGTGTGAGTGTATGGGTTTGGGTTCCACTTGTATAATTGTTTTGTGTGCCTCTGTGGTACTCTTGTGTGTGTGGTATGGGTTGTTCTTTGTGGTATTTGTTGGGTTCTGGTCATATTTCTTAACTGAGTAGTGGACGACCTGTGGAAGAAAAGATTCTGGAGAAATCCCCCTTGTTTTCTAGGGAATTCTGCTGGAAATTTGACACAAACAGTACAGACTGTTATAGAGTGCGGGGAAAAATGGTTTTGAACCAGGTTTTAGGAATGGCAAATATCAGTATTAATCTGTCTGCTGAGGTGCAGTGGCTCGTCTCAAGGTTTTGTAGGGCTCAGACTACCTGAACCACCTTTGTAACTCTAAAAGTTCACTGTTGTTAGTTTTGTCTATAATAAGTATGTTTATGTAATCCTGAGTTTTCATGGTCTTTCATCTTTTACAGTCATTAACACTGGTAAGCAAAATGCATGCATCAACAGCAATACATTTAGTTTATGCTTGTTCTGGGGTGTTTTTGAGCCAGTATGTGTATTACCCTGTAAAGCAAATGTTTGCCTGATATTATATTACCTTATGTTCTGCCAGTTTTCCTTTCCATAAAATGGACAGGATTTAGGGGACATCACAGTCATTTCACATACCTGAATCTATACTCCCAAGGCATTTTGTTCGCACTGTAAAATTACAACCTGCTCTTTAAAATTTAGGTTGTGGACAGGTTCATATGTCACTATTCTGTTATTTATTGTTTGTTAAAGGTTGGTGCCATGGGAAGCTACATCAAGTTACACACAAGGAAGCTGTTATGCTGGGCATAGATACTGCAGACTGAGAAGAGAGTTTGAAGAGTTATAGCACATTTAATTTTCCATTTGTTCATCATTGATTGAAATGACATAGTCGCAAAATGCCTGAAATCTGTATAAGCCAACTTTTCAAGGGAAAGGAACTGTGCAGTCTAAAGCTTGGTCTTTCTCCTATACAAAGTTAATGAACTAAATGCAAATATATTTTCCACAGAGGAAGCTACATTTACTTGATGCTTCCTGCTGACCCTGTTTTTACATTGTTCCTAGTGCTCTGTGCTTGTTTTCCGTCTGCCTGCACACTCCCCACTTAGGTTCCTTTCTCCCCCTTTTTTTTTCTCCCCTTCCTCCCCCTTTTTTAACAATGACACTGAAAGCAGTGGTCAAAATCTTAAAAGTTAGATCATGTTTTGGGAGGCAACAATTGAAACAGTGGTCTATAGTCTGGCTGAGAAGCCCCAGAGGCCCAGGTATCTGGATTACAAAGTAAGTAGGATCAGGAATATGAATTGTAATTACAAAGTCTATTTTCCGGGTTTGAGGGCAGGTTTAATGGCAAGGGACAACATCCAATTTTCATAAAAAATCCTAGAGACAGCTGGGAACAGATCTCAGAGGAATAACATGTGTGTCCCTTTTCCACAATTACATCAGAATCAGCAGGGACTAGATGGGAATTACACCAAAGTTAGTTCTGACATGTGCAACAGTTTGCAGGTAACACCAACAAGCTTGTGGATGACATCAGATTGGAGTTGTTTTTATCTGCTTGAGGGAAGAAAAAGGTAGTGGGGAAGGAATATAAAATAAAGCATACAGGACTGTTGTGGGGTTCCGGTTGAGCAGCCCCATGCCCAATCATGTGGTCTGGAGCTGGATGGATCATAACATCTCCAACAGACTTGCTTTTGTCCTACAGGAGTCCTACTTCACTCAATGCACTGGAATAACATTGTTTACTTAATTATTCATTGTTGTGTCTCATTGTTCTGCAGGAAGCTTGTATCTATACCTTATTTACTGCAGTCTATTTAGACCCCTTCTTAAAAGATAAATATGAATCTTTGGATGGATATCATGGTCACAAGGATCTCATCTTTGTTAATACTCATCTTCACAAAATCTTTGAGGCAAGCATTACCTTCTTATAGAAATGGATTTAGTGCTCTTTGTTCAGTTTGACTAAACTGGAAAGTAATTCTTCAGAGAATTCAGCATGATACTTCACTATGCATACTGACAGTCCCTGCCATTGTTGTGGGAAGCAGATCCATCTGCTGTGTGCTTCTGCACATTGGGACTGCAAGTAGTTTTTATTCAGGAAGAGAGGCACTGAAATTCTAAACAGATATAAAAAGGTGTTTGTTATCTGCATACCAGGGGACTTCTAATAAAGGTAGGGAGAGAACTATATTTTTCAACATACTATTCAGCACTAACTGTGTGAAGCTGTTCTTAACTGTAATCCTGTTTTCTGTCTCACTGATGATGTTCACCCTCAGTATGCAACCCCATTCAAATCCACAGTGAGTTGTTCTCTGAAACTAGAGCAAGAGCTGCATCACTGGGCATATGTACAGTGAATCTATATCAAAGGTTTCAGGAGCAGCACTAGTTCTGCTATTCTTTAAGT
Organism: Upupa epops; assembly: GCA_013397515.1. Lineage (NCBI taxonomy): Eukaryota > Metazoa > Chordata > Aves > Bucerotiformes > Upupidae > Upupa > Upupa epops. The sequence continues at coordinate 79,452 of VZRI01002754.1, forward strand.
TATTGACATAGCACCTCTTATATAGGGATAATTTCCAAGCTTTATTGAAAATTCCCCAGACAACTGATTCTTCCAGAGGGCAACTTACTGACTCATTCATGTCACTGGCTTGTAGTTTCAGTCTTGTGCACTGTTTCTTTGCTGTGTCACACTCCTCTCTGTTGCCTCACCCTTTGTTCACCATACCCATTCCAGTCATCTCTCTGCCCTCAGGCTCTTGTCAGTAAGTTTTTCCTCTTTCCCATATTTTTTAACTGACTTATTATCTCAGTACTTTTGCCTCAGTGAATTGTTTAGCTGTGATGCCCCATCATGCAAACTATCTCTTCTGCCCATGTCTTGTGGTTCCCTTCATGCTTTTCCCTCAATAATTCTCAATCCAAGTTTGTTTCTGCCACTAGTAGCTCCTAACAAAGTCTCCTTGCTAAGCCAGTCCCTCTTTTCCTTTTCCATCGTTCTTGCCACAACCTTTGTACTGAGCTTCCTTCTTCCTTAATACATGTTTCTCTATGTATTTGCAGAGTATTTGTTTTCCATTTGCTTTGACAAGGCTGGACCACAGCCACAAGCAGAAAGCACAGTTCACTACTGGATTCTGCAGCAGTTTATATAACTCATTACTAAACTCATGACCATAGAGGCAAAGCAGACTACCTCTGACCAGGAATATCTGGAAAGAAAACCCAGAGGTAATGAGAAAGTCACTAATAAAAGGAAAACTCATCCAAATCAACTGTCTGTTAACTTACACTCCACCAGGTAAAGTGCATTATTGGTAGCTGGTTAGCTGTAGCAAGACAAGCAACCCACCAAGACAAGCAACATCTCCCTCCCCCTCTGCAAGCAATCTGTCTTTTATGCTGCTGTTTCAACAATCGCCTCCCTGAAACAACACACCTGTTGCCATTTAAAACACCTATCTCTCACAGGCAAAAGGTATCATCCCTGTGTCAACCTCAGTTCTTAGCACATCACCGTTCAACCTTCATTTGACAAAGTTAAACAAGATAGTCACCATTAAACACTAGTGTTGGTGTAAGAGGGGAAAGGTTATGTTTCATCATGAGCAAAATTTGTACTCAGAAATAGAATAAAGCTTTTGACCCTCCACGGAGTGATAACCCTTCAGAAAGAAGTGAAAAGATGTATTCTTGGTCGTTTTCAGCTATAGGAAGTTTTATCATACTTGGGGATAAGTTTCTTTGCAATTTTAGCTGTTAATTAGAAATGCAGTGGGAGTATCCTTAATACAAATATGCTACTGCCAGGTTACCAGTTGCTGCTTCAAACCAGATAAGGAGATAGCTCTGTCAAAAGCAGCAGTATGTATATTTTTAATGTAAGGGAAGTAATTTATTTTTTCTTCTTAGATTTGTTCAGACTTGCGGAAATCATAGAACTGCTGAGGTTGGAATAGCCTTCTGGAGATTGTCTAGTCCAACCTCCTTATTTTTCTGAATTCACGATTTCTCTCTACCCATTTGTCCAGCCTGTGGAGGTTTCTGAATGGCCATGCAGCCATGTGGTGTATCAGTCGCTCCTTCCAATTTGTGTGGCTTGCAAACTTGCTGTACCATCACCCAAGTCTTTAATGAAGAGGTTAAACAAACTTGACCTTGCATTGACCCTTGGGGTCTAGACTGAACTTCACGCCACTCATCACCAAGCCTCTTCAATTCTGAGCAGTTAGGTTTTCAACCACTTTACTGTCTACTTATCTGGGTTACACTTCATCAGTTTGTGTATGAGGATGTTCTGGGAGGCAGTGCTGAAAGCCTTTACTGACGTGTAGATAACAACATCTACATTATACTAGAAGGCCATCAGGTTGTCCGTGCATGATTTCTGCTGACTACTTTCAAGCACCGTATTGTCCATTCTAAGTTTCAAAAGGTCTTTCAGGATTATTTGCTCCATTGCTTTTCCAGGGATTGAGGTGAGGCTGACCAGCCTGCAGTTCTACAGATTCTCCTTCTTGCCCTTCCTGAAGATTCACAAAATTCACAGAATTATTGAAGATGAGTGACGGGAAAGCCCTAGTTCCCATGACATTCCAAGGATGATCATAAGTGGCTTCATAATGACTTTACCCAGCTCCCTCAGCACTCATAGGGTACAGCTTATCAAATCCCTGACCCAATTCTCATTTCTGACAGACCTTTTGCAAGACATTGAGAGAAAGACTTGAGCCTTCACACCAAACATAATTTGACTAATTGCAAGCAACTGGAATCTTGCTTTGGATGCGAGCTGGCTTGCAACAAGCAGTGCTATACGTATATGTTGTGCATGTACATGTGTGTTCTTACTCCATTAAATGTTATTCAGCTCATGTACCTTCACGTATTTAATGGTAAAATATGTAATTAAGAAATACTTGTTTACATTGTATAGCTGATGAAGAAAGACAGGCATCTCCACTTGACTCATCCTACTTATTTTTGGTTTAATTCTACCCTGGGTGTCCTAGGGAATGTCATTTTACTATCTTTTAATTCTCTAACTGTATAGGGTCAGTACTGGGACCAGTCCTCTTCAATCTATTCATTAATGACTTGGATGAGGGATTAGGGTGCACTGTCAGCAAGTTTGCTGATGACACAAAGCTGGGTGGTGTTGCTGACACCCCAACAGACTGGGCTGCCATTCAGTGAGACCTGGACAGACTAGAGAGCTGGGCAGAGAGAAATGGAATGAAGGACAACAAGGGTCAGTGTAGAGTCTGGCATCTGGGCAAGAACAAACCCAGGGACCGGGATAGGTTTGGGACTGACGTGTTGGAGAGTAGTCTAGGAGAAAGAGACCTGGGGGTCGTAGTGGCCAGCAGGGTGACTATGAGCCAGCAATGTGCTCTTGTGTCCAAGAGGGCCAACAGCATCCTGGGGGGGATCAGAAGGGGGGTGGTTAGCAGATCGAGAGAGGTTCTTCTCCCCCTCTACTCTACACTGGTGAGACCGCATCTGGAGTCTTGTGTCCAATTCTGGGCCCCTCAGTTCAAGAAGGACACAGCTGCTGGAGGGTGTCCAGAGTAGAGCAACAAAGATGATGAAGGAAGTAGAACACCTCCCTTCTGAGGAAAGACTGAGGGAGCTGGGTCTCTTTANGACCCATCTGGATGTGTTCCTGTGTGACTTGGTCTAGGTGGTCCTGCTGTGGCAGGGGGATTGGACTAGATGATCTTTAAGGTCCCTTCTGATCCCTAATGATTCTATCATACCTTGTCTTTAAAGTTGTCCATTCTACCTAACTGAACTTCAAGAACAAAACACTCTTTGGTTCTAAAGAGAACAAAATTTCAGTATAGATACATAATTTTCTAACCGTGTTGTTAAAGGCTAAAACACTTCCTTGCATTGTCTGGGGACATGGACACAACAGACACAAGTTGTTTCTGTGAAGTGTAGAACAAAGTGAAGAACTATCAATCTGAAAGGCAGAATAAATGCTATCAAATCTTAGCAGATGCACCTCTTCTGACACAGATGATGTAGTACCTTGGAAACATCAGAATTTGCTGCAAACTAGGTCATGTCAATGGCACAATGAAGAGCAGTCTACTAAGACCTCTTAGAAGATGGACTAAATTTTGGCTTATCTCCTTGGATACGTTTGGCTGGGGCTTCCATATTACTGCAGAAATGAGATGTTCTCTCTATTCCTGTATTTGTAGCTGTTCCCCAGGTCTCTGAGGAAGTAGTAGGAATGTGACAGGATATGTCCCACTGAAGAAGACGTGATGCTAGGTGCCAAATCTTGAGATGGTATGTGCTTGTCTGCTGAGCTAATCCTTGCAAAATTTATCAACAGACACTGCTAATCTGAGTGTTCCTGGCATAGAGAAAAAGTTGATGTATCATGACCTGTACCAACTTCACAAAAGATCTTGTCAGACAGTGGACATCTGGCCATATTTCTTTGCTGGTATAGTATTATGTCTGTTGCGTATATAGACCATGTATATATTGGCTAAACTGACCAACTGAGCTCTTATATGCCTTACATAGAGGGCTTAAAAGAAGTTATACAGGTGTATTTAGCTTTTCTGTTTAGAAGACAAATAAGCATTTCCACAAGGCTGCACTCAAGGGCATGTGTGGCTCCATGGCTCTCGTTGAAAACAATATGGTTCTAAAATGCCAGAACAATAAATAATCAGACTGACAGCCACATAATGATAATAATGGATGCTTTACTGAAGGCTGTACATCACAGCTTCTTACAATTTGATCAGTCTGAAATCCTGCATTAATTATACTGTGCTGCATTAGCTACTGCTTTACTTAGAGAACTGTTTTCTGTTTTGTAGGAAATACAAAGATTTCATGTAATAAGATGCTGCTGCTTTATTATCTGGGTTTTCAAATTACTTCCATGGTGATGTTTTAGATAGTGTTCTTTTATTGATACCTGTGTGAAGCCATGTCTGAAAAATATATAATGGTTGTCATATGTAAACAGACCCTTCCCACTGTCCCCAGTGAACTGTGTGGTGGTGTATCATTATACTGCCAAAGTGAGTAGCCACTCTCCACCATGCCCTCTTTTCTTTCTTTTCTTTTTTTATTTTTCTTTTTTTTTATTTTTAAATAAATAATACAACAAATGTTGACAGAAGAAATTTTAGGCTCAGTTCAGGAAATTCCCTTAGTTCCATGAAAGGTCTTTGAGAGACACTTGACATGAGGAAATCTTGTATTACTGGCAAATGTCTTTGGGTTGAGTGTGGCCCCAATATTTCATTTTAGGGATTTCCAGCTCTTGGTTTTGCCTTTTCCAGTCCTATACAACGGACCCCATATTAAAGAAGTGCAGGTAGTTCATCATGGATGCAGCTGAGAGTCTGGCCCCATAAATCTAATCTTTCTAATCAGATAATCTGATAAATGCCCTTGCTGGAAGTGCAGGAGAATGCTGGGTAGAAGGCAACAGCTGGAATCTTTTAAAAGTCTAATGACCTCATGTATGTCTTTAGTTTATTTTATGGTCTAGCCAACAATTGGACAGGACAAGTATCTTGTAGGTCATCTTTTAACAACAGTTTAGCCCTGCCAGGAAAAGGAGAGTCATTAATCCTTGGCTGACTGTATGGGCATAGCACCCCACAATCATAACACAAACCTGCTCACCATTATTCTCACTCTGCTAATTAGCTGGGGTTCTGCAGACGTGTCTAGTATTCTCCAAGGTCCAGCTGGTATCCAATTTCCAGCAGTTTTCTGAGAAACATGAAGGTCAAGTAACTTCCCCAAGGTTACACTATAAGTGGCTCAACTGGGATTAAGATCCAGATTGTCCCTGCTCCTAATCTTTTGTCTTATTAATCACTGTAGTCTCTTTCTACAAATAACAAGTTTGTATTTGTAGATTTACAGGCACAGTTATGGGCAAACTCACTCAGCTTGGCAGAATAGATTTCATGAGAAGGCAGGTAATGAAACAGTGCCAGCAAATCTACTTTGTAACTGAAATGGAAAATAATTCAGGCTGGATTTTGCTTACGGGAGCTATTATTTTAATTCCATTGTTGTAGTTATCTTTTTGATCTCTTATTTCTCAAAACTGTGGATATCTAGCCACTCGCCCTTATTATGGTTATCCTGCTATCTAGGGGCATGACTTCCTGAAGTCTGCATTTATCTTTATTATAATTGTCTGACTGGCAATGAAGAAAAGATAATTACATGGCTGGGATATGATTTTATTTGTCCTTTTGTAAAACCCTATGATGCAAATAAGGCAGCATTTAGGATTATAAAATGCCTTGTTTTACTGATCTCTTGTGTGGTATGGAGTACTTCATCTTGAAAAGGAAAACCGGAAACAGGAGTTTTTAGTTAGGGTGGGAAAATCCCCTGATTTTCCATGTCTCTGAAAAGTGTGGTCAGTATTATGGAACGTGACAGAGTTTATAGTGCCAGCTGCTTTTCATTAAAGGCTTAGTTTCCCCAATACAAAGACACTTCATTACAAACTAACAAATGTGTTCCCAGCCATAGTCTGTTTCTGTAAACGGATGAGTACAACACACGTGTCTGCAGAGCTACTTGGAAAGCCGTGTGGAGCACAGAACTAAAAAAACTGCTACCACATCTCACATCGATTAAAGAGCCATAAGAACAAAAATGTCATTATTTAGCCTGTAGTTGAACTGCATCTTAATAGTGTAACTGATCTCCTGCCATTAGGCAGTGAAATCCAAAACCACAGGACACAATTAAAAGGTAACCTGGCACCTGCTGTCTCCACCACACTTTTTGAAATTGCTAGAGAAAGACTACACATCTTATTGAAGGGTTGAGGATGGTATATGAAGGGGTTTCTATTGCACGTTCCTACTACAAATCCAGTCCAGTACTATATGGTCTAGACTCCTATATAAAAGGTGTTTGATTTCTATCTCAACACTTCAAAAGTTACCACATGGTATTAATAATCTCAGCAAAACTGCTAAAGATGAATGAATATTGAGATGGGAGTCATCTGCAGTGTGACTGTAGTAGACTAAATATAATGACATAGTTGTGGGGCTACACAGAGAAACTTCCGTTGTGATGCTGCCTTTGACATTCCTGAAGTGTGAAGAAGACCCACTGAAGACTGAAAATACAAGATGATGCAAAATATAAGGATTGTTGACTGTATTAAATGAGCAGATTGTTAGATTTAAGTCTAAGAAGAATAATGTTTTAAAAAACATTTGAAGCCTCATAGGGAGTCATAGAAACAGATTAAAACTGGGTAAAACTGGAAATAAGAGATTTCTGTCAGTCTAACTTAATACCATTATAAGATAGTGGGTCAGTATCTTATAAGATGACTTTTTCAGAGCACTCAGCTAAAATTCAAAATATGGTGAGATGACAAATGTACTAATAAGTAAAAGGTGATTATTTAGTCTTACTACTTTCCCACTAGATTCAAGGTTGGTAAGGCTTTTGTTAGGAGACAGTTATCAGCAATGACTGGGATGAGTGTTATCATTGTTCATGTAGAAGGGAGGAAACAAGTGTGTCCAATTTATTTATTAGAAATATTTCCTCTGGATTCAACAGGAATCAAACCCTCATGACTGAATGTTGCTTACTTCTTCCATTAGATTTTGGGTTGAAGTACACGTATGTACCTAACTTTGAAATGCAGGATCATGTCGATACTCATGAGAAAAACATGTTGTCTTAGAAATGGGTCCCTGACTCAAAAAGAGATTCAGTAATTTCCTCAAAGGTATCAAATAAAGTAAAAAGCTGTTGGTCTGTAGAGTAAGACAAATAAATACTTAAACTATTATAATGGTATTCAATGCAGAACAAGTTCATCTTATAAACAACTAATTCTTCTAGGACCCTTGTGAGTGCACATCTTTACTCCAACTGATGGATAAACTGAGGCAGAGATATTAAGTGATCTGACGTGAAGTGTGCAGGTATGGATATATGTGCCTAGGTGGTAAAATGTTTGAGAGGGCTCTACAGACAGATACTTGTAACTGTTTGCAAAAACAGAATAAATTTATGGTCTTGTAAAATATATAACACCATGTCTTATGGCGTGGAACAGCTTGGCAATTTAAAATGTCAGCGTATCTGAAAGGGAAATTAGCACCTGTCTTGCTAAAGAAAACCAGACCAGTAATCAGGATGTATTATGTAATATTGCATCAGAAAGACAGTATGTGCAATAGTGTGTGGTTTCTAGTTTGTTTGCTGCCAAGAGTAAAGTCTTCAGTTTGAAAAAGGCTTGAGGATTGACTTTTCTCAGCATCTCTGTGCATTAACAAATTAATGCAATTTGATTTGATTCAGTTTTCTGGGTTTGTCAGATCCTTTTGCCTTAAGCGAGCAATTATGTTCCACCTTATTGCTTACCTGTTGCTTCACTACCTATAAGAAGAGTTTTGGGGTCCTTCATTAGTATCTGCTGATGAGGAAGAGGTTCATGTCATGCAACAAAACTGCTAGCTCAGCTGCCCGTCACTGTAAACTGCAAAGTGAAGATGTTTTCTCACAGTCAATTCGGGGACTGCTCTTTTAGTCATCTGGCCACAGTTAGTTTTCCAAAGGGTAACAGCCTCACCTGTAAGCTAACTGATCAGCGTAACCTGCCTTGCTGTACAGAAAATGGGACAGGATGGTGGCTTAGTGCCTTTTAGTTGTAATTGTCCTCTAGATCCTTGGCTTTGAGTGTTGATTCCTACCTAAAATGCTGATCCAGCTTTCTGCTTTCCAGACTTGGTTCTTGTTTGTCTTCCTACTGTGTGTTAGGTCCTAATTCTGCCCTTGACCTGTTCAGCCTTGTTTCCTAGCTCTTGCTTCTTTCTTTTCCAGCCCTAGTTTCTGCTTTAAGTTAGCTTGCCTGACCTTGTTTCAGGTATGACTGGTTCCAGTGCTGAAGACACATGCACATATTATGACTAATATTGCAGTGAACCAAATATGATCTTCACTTAACCTTGCAAACTTTGTTTTCATGAGACTAAAACATACTCTGAGGGCAGTGATTTTAGTAATGTAGAAATGCTGTTTCTGGGACCAAATCAAACTACTCGCAGAGGGGAGCCTAATCTTTGAACAGTTTATTACTAATTGCCTCACATGCGGTAGAGCTGTTAAACTTTTTAAAAACTCTGTTTATACATTTCTAAGAATGCCTCTTCCATCTGCTGTCTGGCAACACTCCCGCATGCAGCTCTCAAATTATAATAGAAGTCTCTTACCTCACAAGTGGGAAGGCAGTGAGATGCTTTCCCCACAAGTTTCAAAAGATGACTCAGTAATTTCCTAAGAATGTTCCCTCATTTGCACTATAAACTCTTTATATGAAAGTGATCAGAAATTGTATTTGAAAAAGCTAGGCTGAAAATAGGAGTATGTAAGATAATCAGTTTTAGAGGGCCTCTTAGATGCATGTGTCCATCTGGTGGGTGTATTAAAATAACTAACCAGGAGAAGTGATATATGGAGTCTATTCAGCAGACCATCATCTAGTCAAAAGCAGATTCCAAAAGAGCTGCAAAAGAGGAAGGCTATTTTCTACTTCTATTTTCCCAGCTTGCTCATCCAGTGCACAGCAAACTGAGGCTCAGGGTCATCTGGCTTTACACACTGTACCTTTCATTTTAAGAATTTGCTTTTTCTTCTGTGAGTTGCTTTCTAGCCTTTTAACTAATGTAAATTCTTGGTATCCTACAGAAGTTTGTTCCCTGATTTAATTGTACACAGCACCCCTTTTATTTGTTTCAGACTGGCTTCTTGAAAAATTAAGTTTTATGCCTTCTAATTCGTAGAGTCATAGAATGGTTTAGGTTGGAAGTGACTTTAAAGAACATCTTTTTCAATCTACTTGCCACAGGCAGGGACACATCTCTCTAGACCAGGTTGCTCAAAGCCTTGTTCAACCTGGCCTTAAACACTTCCAGGGAAGGGATGTCAGAATTGACGGACCTTCCTTAACCTTGGCAGGCAAACTGCCTAGGAGGACAGTCTGACCAGAATGAAAAAACTAATTGACATGTCTCTGCTACTTAAGAATAGCTGGTTTGTAGGAGTTGGAAAAATTCTGTCCTGACACCAACGGAAAACCAGTCAAGTAATCTTGCTGCTGGTGGTTGTCTGAAATTCTTGTAATAACTAGTAAACAGTTGTAATCTTACAGATATACAGCACAGTAGAAATGTTCAAAGAAAATGCACTCCTATGTCTCCCCTCTCCTCTTCTGCCCTTCCTTTCCCTCCTTTCTCCTTTTGTCTTTCCTTGTTCTCCCTCTCCTTCATTTAAAGGTGCTAGCTTGACTTTCAGTATTACTTTTTTTTGGCATGGCCTTTTTATTTCATTCTTCAAATCTATTATTTCCACAGTGATCTGCTTACGAAAAGCTCCAAAATGTGTTTGTCACTAAACCAAATAATCCATTGGCTACAGAGAGTTAATTTCTCTCACAAAGTACAGTGTACTTGAAGCAACGCTTATATGAATGAGATGCTTCATGACTGTAAAATAAGTTACATATTTCTTTAAGATAAAACCTTTTCACTGTGCCCTGTGAAAATAAGGAAATTGCATTTTTATGAGAAACTGGTTCCCAACATCGTAGATTATTGGCTTAATGATCAAGTATTTTACACTGTATGGTTGCCTAAATGTCACTGTCACTGAAGTAGAGTCAACACTTTAATTTTGACTGTGTTTTACAGTAAGTAGCCTACTAGGATCATTATTAAACATGATTACTACTAATAATTATTAATATCAGAGCATCACCAGATTGCCTTTACTTGCACAGTAATACTGCAACAATGAAGTAAGTAAAAAACTTAGCTTTCTTTGTGAATTTCACAGTGCAAATCAGTCTTGGAGCTATCTAAACCCTAACGGTTAACATTGCAGTATAAGTATAAATGAAACAACTCCAGCTTTAGTAGCATCTCTAAAAAGATAAACTTATTTTCATTCATGTTATATTGGACAAAAAATGGGAAAGAACCAATACTAAAAGCTGTTACAGACCAAAAAACTCCTTGAAATTTGGCTATTTTTCCTACACACACCTCTAAATGTTAATAACACAAAGGTGAAAATGTTTTCACTTCTAGCCACTCTTTTAATTTACATGCAAGTAAATTACAGCATGGAACACATTAGCAGGAGCAGCTGAAGGAGTTGAGGCTATTTAGCCTGAAGAAAAGGAGGTGGAGAACTTATACTGTCTACAACTACCTGAAAGGTGATTGTAAAGAGGCAGGTGGTGTTCCCTTCTCAGAAGTAACAAGTAATAGGACAAGAAGAAATGGCCTCAAGTTGTGCCAAGAAGGTTGGGCTAGACATTAGGGAAAATTTATTCACTGAAAGAGCAGTCAAGCATTGGGACAGGCTGCCCAAGGAGGTGGCTGAATTATCATCCCTGATGTGTTTGTTTTGTGTATATGGTGCTCAAGGCCATGATTTAGTGGCAGGCTTGGTAGAGTTTGGTTAATGGTTGGACTAAAAGGTTTTCTCCAACATACAACAATTCTATGATTCTATTACTCTATTCATAATGGCTTCTAATTCAGAAAGCAGCTCTTTCATGTTTGTAACTGAATGATAGGCAAATTCACTCGGTGATTACAGGCAAACGCATGAGCAATGTCACACTAAAAATAAGTAATTGTCTTAAAGAAAATGAAGAGTTGCTCAATTTCACTCAGTCATCCATGTTTGGTATTTCCACAAGCATAGATTCTTGAAATCTGAATTGTATTTTTATTTTATTTCTGAGCAAATCCTAGTCAGTCCCAATTATTTGATGTGGATTCATTTGTGACGCAAGTAATTTTTGGCTGTCCAGCAAATTATGCAGTAAATTGATCTGGTCTACTGTCCTCTCCATATAAAAAACCTAGCTATCTAAATGAAAACAGAGATGTAGTCCTCCTGTTTATGAAACATAAATATTTGAGGAAAGGACTGCATTTTATTTTTTAAAATACCACCTATACAGACTTAATAACAAGAATAATAAAAATTGTATTATGAAGACTCCATATTTGCACATAATTACCCTACCACCTTGTAACACACTAATTGTAATGACATATGTAATGGGAAGTCCTGTCATTGTTTGCTGTTTCAGATGCACAGAATAATGTGATGTTGTGTACTGGGACAGTACAAATACATTTAATACTTCCAAAACACAAGCCATCTTACGTATGTTGCTGGAGGCAATAGCCAGTGCTCAGGGAAAAAAAGACTGCAGATGTCAGAGCAATTTTTGAGAGTATTTCATGTTTCACAGAACATAAACTGTCTTGTGAACAACTTTTGCACAGGATCTCACATAGTAAAGTGGTACAAATTCTATTTAGATTCTGAAAAAGGATGAAGGACTGGAGTATTATGTGGATTCAGTACTTGATTTTTAAGAGTCTGGGAATCTAACAGTGAGTTGTACATGTCATGCATCATGTATGATCACTGTCTGCGGGAAAAAATATAAAAATATTGTAGTGTTCACACAGCATTTATTTAGATATAAAAATATCTAAGTCTGCATTCATGCCCTCTGCCACAAACCATGCCTGACATCATGAAGTTCAACTGCTAACCTTAGGATTCAGAATTTTGGAGGAATCTTTTCACTGGGTTTGCCCATTGTTTCAACTTTTTATCAGATTGCCACTTTCCTTTTTTCCATAAATTTCTACACAAATCTTAATCCTAATGCAGATTTATTGCTAGAACCATTTATTTCCATGTCATCTTGTTGGGCTCCTCCTGTGCTACAAAGAAACTCAATGTATATGATAGCTTTTCTTCTTCCTTCTTATTGGTGTTAACACAACAGGTTTTCTTTTCCTCTCTTGTGCTTGACATCTGAATATGTTCTAAATTTGAATTATGAAGTGATAAAAAAAAGGTATTTGTTTCTATCTTTAAATGCACATTTACTGGGATGAGTAGTTGACAATATGACATAGATTTTATTTTCAGATTAGGAATACCAGCATTCTAACACAAATTTGATACTGCAGCTGCTTGTGATGATTTTAATGGATAATTATTTTTTGTTATCTGTTCTGGCTGCCAAAAAATTATGCTGTTTCCTTTTTCTTTACGTAGTTTTCACTAAGACACTGTCACTAAAGACACTGTCAGTCTGTACACAAAATCTCTACTTCAGACCATTTAAAAAAATCTAATGAACTGCAAGCCAGACAAATTAGATTTGCATGCAACCAGTATGTTTCTCAGCTTGCTTTTGGCAGATTGTTCCATTTGGGTGCCGTAGAACCACCAATGATGTAACACTGTTCTTGAAGGTATTCTTTAGTGCCAAAAACTCCACCCAAAAATGGCTTCCATTTGTTTTCTTTTATAGTCCAGCACACAAGGAAAGGAAGTGATGTCAGTCTGAATGAGGAATTTAAAACAAATTCATGTTTAGTGGGTATTTCTTACATGCACACTCAAAAGTTATCAACTTTTCTCCCTGTCATAAGATTTACTTATGAACAAATGTGTATTTTTAAGATTTCATTGCAATTAGTAATTTTTCAGCGGAAAAAAATGAGCCGAACTGCTCAATTAAATTGCTTGTGTTAGTTTGTTTTTTTAAGCTTCAGGAACCTAAAACTTTCTCCTCCTTGCTTTAGAATTTTTAATGCTATTTCATAAACGGAGAGAGCTTTTTAATTCCCCTTTTCATTCACAATTCATTGTTACAGTTTAGTTCTGCCATGGGTGTTTGCTTTTCTTGGCCATGGTACATCTGAATTTCCTTCACTTGTGCTTGCATATTCTTTAGTGATATTACTTGTGGTCATCTTCCATGTGCATTAAAACAGCACAACTATCAAGACCATGCTACTAATGTTAAGTATATCCCTCTATTAAACAGCAATGATGTGCCTCTAGCAAGGCAAACATTTAATTTGTAGTAATGTGTGCTATTTCAAACATTAAAACACATCGACCCCCGTATAATGTTGTGAATGCTCTCATTGCTGCTACTTTCTACAGATACCTTCTGTGTGCAGGTTATCTCATGAGAAGTGTCTGTGCCCATAGCAGGGGGGGTTGGAACACGATGGCCTTTAAGATCCCTTCCAACCTAAACCATTCTATTATTCTATATGTAGTTTACACAAGCTCATGACATCCTAGGCCCAAAGATGGGGCACTAGCTCTTCCTGCCCAGTGCCACTGGACAGGAATATACATGGAAGGGCAACTGCACCTAAAGGTAACGAGGGGCTATGTGCCCAGGTTGTAACCATGGCCGTGCCATGTGGCCAAGGCCCGTAGGCCTTCACTACTGATAGGCCGCTGCTCCCAGCCCAACCCCCACGGCCAACAGCCACGCAGAAGGAGGAGGAGGAGAAAGGCAGCGGCGGGGTCTGTCGGTGGCGGAAGCGCCTCGTCCCGACGAAGGGTTACGGCGCCCCACCCACCCCCACCACAACACCGCCCGGCCCTGGGCCTCAGCGGCCGCCATCCGCCTCTTCAGGTGAACGCGTATCCCTCCGCCGCGGCCTCCTCCAGTGCTGGGCTCACAACCTGACAGTGCCCGGATGGAAACTGTTATGGCTGCAAACTGCACCGCGACGGGCTACGGTGAGGGACAAGGTAAGGGGCGTCCAAGAGGGACGACGAGCAGGGAACGGGAGTCCCCGTGCGGCCTGGGCTAGGCTGCAGCGGAGTGGTCGCGGGATGAGAGCTGCAGTGGGACAGGAAGCCACGTTGTGGTGCGATCGAGCAGTAAAATAGTCCGCGCCCCCCGCCCCCTTCAGCTACGGGAAGTTCGTGGGGCAGCCCAGAGCGGTGGCCCTTTGGCTGGGGCCTGCGGTAACGTCCGTCCGAGGCAGGGAGCGAGTGGCGATGCCTCGTGGCGAGCGTCGGGATCGCTCATGGCCCCGTATCCTTCCACCCGGCTGCGCGGGCCGGCTGAGGCATCGTGGGCAGCGGCGCACCCGGGGGACGTGCGAGAGCCCCGCGGGGCGCGGCGGGGCGGAGGCGGCACTGCCTGGGGCGATGGCGGTTACCAAGGAGGAGCTGACGGGCGGAGGAAAGCCGCTCCGCTCTCCCCCGCCCCGGAGCGGGGAGCGCCCGGGGGGCCCGCGCTGTTGCCGCCTCCTCGTGTGTCGTCCGTCGTCCCAGGACAGGGCCCAGCTTCCCAGTGTCCGCGGGACCGCGGTTCGGTAACGACGGGGCCGCTGTCGTCGCGCCGCTGTCCCTCCGCCCCGCAGGTCCCTGCCTGTCCGCAGGTGGGTTGGTCGCGACTGCTCCGCACTGGAGCCTTGAGCGACCTTTTTTCCCTAAATGACGTGCGGGTGGCCGTGACTGTTCGACCCGGGACGGGTTTGGTAATTGTTTTTTTTTCATTTTGCATTTTAGTTTTGCAAAAACAACGTTTTGCTTTGTCAGACCGATTGTATCTGAGTGCCAGCAGCTCTGGTTCTTTGGGTTCCTGAAGTTCGAGTTCTGTGGGTTCCTGCCTGTGTCCTGATCTTTGCAGAGACGTGGGCACTTCTCTGAATCTGCAGACATGTGTAGGATGGGTCTAAGTATGGGAAATACTACTGCATAATTTTGCGCCTTTTTTTTAAGCAAAACTTAAATGAGTGTGAATACTTTTTATAAAATTTTTGAAAATACTGTATGCGGTTGGATTTTTGAATTCCTGTTTTTTTGTTATAAATGGAAAAACTCAAAAAATACCTAACTTAGGAGCGTCTTAGTCCTACCTGTCATTTCTCGCTGAAGTACGAAGCCAAAATTTTTCTTGCTCTGCGTGTACTTTTTTTTTTAAGCAAAATGCTTACATATTGGAGCATTTTTAAGGGAAGAAAATTGAGGTTTAGAACCTCAAGGCTTGTGCTTAGTGGTTTGATGATTTTGGTTTTGTTTTTTTTTTTTTTGCAAGAGTTAACCGTGCGTGCTTATTTTCAGAATTTGCATTCATTGTATATGCTTCATAATCTACTTGTTTGTTCTAAACGTAGATGTGATAGTCCATGTATCTCCCAGGCATTTCCAAAATGTTCTAGAAAATGGTCTTTGCTGTAGAATGTGTTGCAACATTTCCTTAAAAGATAAGGGTATTAGAGTTGTAGGTAAAATTTCATGGGCTGATATTCCATTATTTCTTTGTTTCTGTCTTGGGTTACTAGGTTACATGTATGTGCTTAGCAGGTACAAATGCCTGCCATGTAGGACAGAGTTAAAATAGGGCTGAGTATCGTATTTGGTGGTGTTCTTGGTAGAAAACATAGTACATATTTACAGATTTAGTGTTTTGGGTGCCCATAGTGTAAAATCGTGAAGGATTTGTGCTTTTCGGCTTATTCTTTCAGTTGTGTTTGCATTTACATGTTTTAAAATATCTTTCCTTCTGTTTCTAGGCCTTTTTTCAGTATTCATCCTGACTGTGGCCTTTTCTGATTCTTACATATTTACCTCTTCTATGTGTGTGGAAAATTGCTAACAAGGCTGTTGAAGAATTGGCCTTTTCTTAAGGTGTGAGTTGGACTTCTTTCGTAATATACATTTAAAGATCCATTCGGTTTTATTCTTTTTCTTTTTGCTAACTAGTTGTTTATAGTAAATATTTTGATTTGACATGTTGCAAGGTCTTGTCAATAACCCAGTAGTAATAAATCAATAAAATTATAAGTTATTGTTCTATGTATTTATTATAACTGTTGTGGTTAATTGGTTAAAGATCTCAAGTCAGATTTAAATATATCCAGCTGGTACTCTCCATCAGGCATTAATATTTTATCCAGTTAGCAAAATATTGCCCAATTGAGGACTGCATTGACCTCCTGTTTTAAACTAGGGGCTTGGTCTATGCAGCATAGTCTGTCTCCTTCTGATTTTTATAGTGTTAATTGCACACATGCTTCAATATTTGACAGTGTAACATTGTAATCTGAATAATAGGCAGGTACCTTCAGGATGATGTATTGCATCATGCAATGTGTAATCTTTGTGCATTGCATCTGTGTAGTAAAGTTCTTCAAGCAAAGAGCTCTGAGTCATTTTTAGTTACTTATCCTTTCTGTAGAAGTTCAACTTGATCCTGTTAAAATAAGGGATTTACCATCTACAAGAGAAAGAGGTATAGTACAGGACTCTTTCAGTGAAAATGCAGTGTAATATAGACGAATGATTCTCTTCTGAAGGTCCAGAGCAGAGCAATATCAAATGTATTAAATCTTCTGTGTGGAAGATGGAAATCTAAAGACAACCAGTCCTGTATATAGTGTTTTAATTTGGAAAGACTCCCAGGGAGGGAGTGTCTTTTTTATGTATCTGTGGTTTGTGGTTTTGGCTTGTTTTTGATTTTTTTTTTATTTTTTTTGTGTCAAGTGTGTATTTGAAATCTTGCAGGTTTCATAGCTGAAGAACAGTTATTTGATATTCAACTCTTTATAAAATGTCAGAGTCTGTTTTGCTTAATATTTCTGCAAGAATCAAGCATTTCTGCAGAAATGCTAAATTTTAAAGGAATGCAATAAATAACATGCTTAACTTGTTGCATGATACATGAGTATGGCCTTAAGCATTTTAAAGTCTATTTTCAGTTTGTCAAGTATTTACAAGTGTAATGTTAGATACTTCCTTCTCACAGGATTATGGGAGAATATCTGGAAGACCTTAGTAGTGTTTGTTATAATGACCTAGAACTCTAGAAGCTCCTCTTGCAGCTCATCACAGTGAGGGAGTGGATGTGCTCATTCTTTCAGTTTGAATGTGAATATGATTTAATGAGGTCCAAGCCTGTGTTGCTTCAGGGTGGGCAGAAGGATAGTGGGTAGAGCTGCTGGTCAGATTTCAGCTAGTGCTTAAGCTTGCAAAGAAGAAAATGGTGCTGTGGAAAGCTACTATGGAAAGAAGTCTTTTGTAGAGTGTTGTATGCTAGTACAGAAATGGTATTTCAGTTTCGCTTTTCCAAATCCAAGTTACTTTAAATGCTGTTCATTTTCTGCTGATTCTATGTTAACACATGGGAGTGTAGTTTGAGTGTGGACTTGTGCTTCTGGAATGTTAGTGCAGCCCATTATGGAAACACTGACATCAAGTTTGTAGTGAGACCATGCTGCTGACCATATTTACTTGAGCCTCTTTGACCATAGGATAGGTTCTGTTGTTAGTCATCCACTTGTTCTGGAAAGATTAACCTATACCCAGGAGCTTATAGTGAGAAACTAGAGTTTATCTGTTGGCTACTTGCTACTTCAGAGTTGTGTGATGCATAAAAGGTAGGCATGTCAAAAATTCATTTACAAAGGTGTGTGGGTTTTGGTGTTTGCAATGTCTCCATTAGTGAAGTATATATTTTGTCAGGTTTTTTTTTATTTTCAGCATAATTAACTACTAAGAGAATAGTGACCTTAAGTAATAGAATACAGACCTTGCTGAATATTACTTCTTAGAAATTCACCTAGGTCCAGTCACAAAGGAGGTTCGGTGTTTATTTTTGTTTGGAATCCTGAATAAGTGAAAAATGCTAGCTTCTTACCAAAATGGCAGCTCTTGGGATTTCTCATGTATAGACTGCCTTGGTGGGAGAAAACCAAAAATTGATGGCATGAAATATTCAATGTTTTCACTTTTCAGTAGAAGTTGTTCTTCAGAGCTTATTTTTCAGGAAAAAAAATCCCAACCAACAACAATCCCAAACAACACCCCTCCATAACACAAGCAGAAGGTTACTGTATAATGCTGCTTTTTCTTTTTCCCCATGTTTTTTTTCCCCTTAAATGCTATTATAAAATTGGACAACTTCCATGATTGGCATGTATTTATTTGTGAATTGTAGTCAGTATTGTATAGCATTAGTTTTAAGAGTAATGTTTGCTGTGTTTGTTTTCTGCTTTCAGGAGAATAAAATGGGGAAGTTCTAGAACCTTATGAATAACTCTGCATGGTAATCTTTACTGCAGGAAGACTAATTTCAAGAATTAAAGGAAAAACCTAAAATGATGCAGTCTGAAAATGAACAGAGGTTTTGTGATAAAAATCAAATCAATTTGTTAAAGCACAACGCTGTGAAGAACTTTTCTACAGATACTACTTTGGTGAATGATCCTTTAAATATGAAGACTCAACCAGCAATTTTTGATGACAGTCTCTTTTACAAACTAAAAAATGTGAAAATTGATTTACCCAAGGTGAACATTCCAAATGAAGTATTAATGAAACATGAAGTTGATAGATACAGGAAACTCTTTCAGTGTAAGCAGCAAACTGCAAGGAAGTCTTTAACTCTAGAGAAAATAAATGGAAACAATCCCAATTGTTCAGAGGGAAGCCACTTGAAAGATAAACCAGAAGTGCAATTTGAAGAAGGGTTGAAAACCACGGTAAAGATACTGAATTTCACGTGTACAAAGTGCAAGGATAATGTTAGATACAGCCCAAATGATCTACAGAAGCATTTTCAGCTGTTACACTATGGTGAGTTGCCTTCATACCCTTGTGAGATGTGTGACTTCTCGGCCAATGACTTTCAGTCATTTAAACAGCATAGACGCACCCATCGTAGCACGTTAGTGAAATGTGAGCTCTGTAACGATGAGAACACGTACACTTTGTTGGATTTGACAAAACACTTCACATCGAAGCATTGTATAAATGGTCACTTTCCATGCAGAAAATGTGGGTTTTATACAGTGGATGTGGGCACTTTTGTTCAACATATTCACAGACATAATGATTTTCCGTATAAATGTGGAAAATGTCATCATGTCAGCTTTACGCAAGAGGAGTTCCAGAAACATAATCTTGTCCATACTAGTATGTTTCCTTTTGGTTGTCAATATTGTGATTACAGGGCCCCACGGAAAGATTACCTTTTAAAACACATTGTAACCTTGCATAGAGACTGCTTGAATGCAAAAGAAATAATCGAAAAGGATAAATGTGAAAAAAGAATCATGAAAACTCCAGCAGGGCTGAAGCTTGTGTTAAGAAGATATAAAACGGGAACTTCAAAAAAAGCACTCTGGAGACGTAAAATAATAAGTGATGTGAGTGACAGAGCTGGAGAAAAAGAATCACAAGTGCTAAGAAGTGTGAATAAAATTCAAACAAAAGCTGAGGACCTGAACCAGCACATCAGAAATGTGGAAACAAATGAAGATCAAAATATGTATACAGAAAAGAATAATCTTGTGGGAGGAATGTGCTCTGCTAGTGCTGCACAGTATGATAAAGCAGATGATGGAACAAATTATGGCCTGGGATTACTGAAAAATGGTGTTCATGGGCCATCAGTATTGATGATAAAAAACAATAAAATATCTGTTCCAGCAAATTACAGTGCAAAATTTATGGGATTTAAAATGGTAGATGGGAAGCAACATATTGTTATTAAGTTATTACCTACAAGTAAGCAGAATGTACATTTGTTGGGTCAGAAAACTGATCCTATTAAAGATTCTGCAACTACTTTGCTACAGAGTGCTGATCCCAGTGGCTTGTCTCCAGGTGCTTTACCACATGTAACTGAAAAGTCAACCTTAAAGAACAATTTTGTTCACCCATTGAACTCCCTTCCATTTTCATGTTCTGCATCTCATTCAGGAAAAACAAAAGTGGAAAATGAAAATAACTACTTACTGTGTAGTAGGAATGTTTCTCAACCTGTTGCACCTTCTAATGTAGCTGTTGGAAAAGGTTTGAATTGCTTACCAGTGAAGTTGGGCTCTGCTGTACCTCTGTGTGATGAGGCGACAAAAGTTGCAACTCAAAATAATTTCTCATGGGGAAACTATAGTTCTCCAAGCCATCCTCAGGTATTACCGCCCACTATTACAAGTACTCTTCGCTATGACCCTGTGAAAATGAACTTCTTTCCTGAACTGAAAATACCAAATGGTGGCCTGAATAATAGTAATGGAAGTAATAATCTTTATTATTCAACTTCAGTGGATTCTTGTAATGAAGGGTTGCTGTCTTTTCACAACTACTCCAAAATGGATACTTCAGATAATCCTTGTAGCGTATGGATGTCAACAGATGACCGATACAAAGAATTTCTGTCTAGCAAAGCAGTTTCTTTTCAAAACAGTAGAAGTGAATCTGTTTCTTCATATTCAGAGTTGATGAAAGGCTTAAAACCAGAGGATTTTGAATCAGCCCAATCAAATATTAATAAAACTTCTGGACACACAAGCACTAAGAATGACTCTGTGTCTTCTAAAAGCCAATCTAAATGTGTTGTTGACAGCGAGTGTGTTATTGAGGACCAGCATAATGGCCAGCAGTATTTGGACACTAATGTACGTACTGGTTTTGAGAACATAGCTGGTAACTTGCAAGAAAATGCCTCGGATTGTGTTAACTCACTCTTGATGCCTAAAATTACATCTGTTTTCTCACTGCAGAGTGAACAGGCAGCTAATTATTTGTCACCTGAAATAAATCAGTTACTCCAAGATGTACTAAAAGTGAAAGCAACCACTCAACAGGAATCCCACAGCAAGTCAAATAACTGCATAAAACTTCATGCTGACAAGCTGCTTTCTGGTCATGAGACAGGGAATAAAGCCTTTACACATGTGAACAATTCGGCAACTGTGTGCGGTTTGCAGAGGTCTCCTGGTGTAGGCTTTTGTTTATGTGAGAGAGAGTTGAACGCAAGATGTAGCACAAATGAAGGTACGCATTGTGGGAGAGAAAGACAGACACCCAGAACATCATTTGATTTGCTGAGAGTGGATAAATTGCCCAGAACTTCAGGTATTGGTACGTTACAAAAACCTCATATGGATGCAATCGTAACACAGCAGTTGATAAAAGATAAAATACTGTCTGCATCCCCCAATTATAGCAAGTTTTCACCTGCTCTTCAGGAACAGAGGAAACCCCTTTTAGTTCAGTCACCTTCATCAGGATTTTTTGTTCCTTTGCACCTTGCTAACCAGCCTGGACAACAGGTGATTTCAGGAAGATCTCCGTCAACCAGTTCATCAGATGAATGTGTGACTAAAGGTGTACCTGCATCTTTCCTTTTAAATAAAGGACCTGGAATGGTGTTGACTCTTAGTGGCACCATTGGAACAATTGCAAATGTCTCTGGTGACAGTTCTCAGGTTTCAGAGAGAGTTGGTAAAATAACCATACCAGCTTCAAAAGTGGAGGGGGAACATGACAGTTCGGGAAGCATAAGAAGTTCCTTTAATAGGAAAGAGTGTAGTGCAGGAAGTGACTCATTGAGTAGCATGACGTTGAAAGGACCGTTTGTAATTACAGACTTGCCGGAGCTGTCTATGAAAGAAATTTCTTCTATGAAAGTGTTAGAGCATCAGGATGCTGTCTTTGGTTCCTTGGACTCTGTAGCCCAACAGGAAGTTAAATGTAAACAACGTGTTTATGCAGTTCTGCCTGATGGACAGCGGGCAGTTTTTCTGAAAAGTGTGACACCAAACAAGCCTGTAGTTTATAAACGTAGTGTTTTTCAGGATAATACTCAGTATCAAAATTGTCAACCAAAGAAAACTGGAGCCATGCAACAAAAGGTTCTGCTCAAAATTAAGACTGGTATTTCAGATCCGCTGGCTGGTACCTCTCAGTCAGTGAGTAACTCCGTGCCCTCACTACAGTTGAACAACTTGCAGTCCCTTATTCCTCCTGCACTAGTACAGGAACAAACTAATCTTACTTCTAGTGATGCCTTAATCTTACCAGGTAAGTTAATGCCAGCAAATGCCTCTTTGGCAGGCTCTAGTCCAGCATGTTGTGTTCCTTCTGTAGAACCTATTTATTCTACTAAATCTGCAGGGACATGGTTGCAGAAAGGTTCTGTTGAGAGTATGCAAGTAATAACTGCTAATGACAGGAGTAACTTTGGCAGTCAGACATCCATGTGGAGCACCCGAAAGAGAACTGCAAAAGTAAAACCTCATTTAAAACAAACTAGGCCTAAAAGCTCACAAACTGTGAGTGTGCAAAAAACAAAGAACTTAAAACGGAAAAGTAAGGATAATTGCCCAGGACCGCCAAGAAAGAAAGTCATGTTGCACAGAAAATGTAAGGAAAAGAATCGAGCTGAAGTTGGCCAATCAGGTGGCCCTTGCACACCAAGGGCATCAAAGGAAACTGTGAGGACTTTGAAATTACTTCCTTTTAATTCCAAACAACTTATAAAGTGCCCTCGGAGAAATCAGCCAGTTGTTGTGCTTAACCATCCTGATGCAGATGTTCCAGAAGTTGTCAATGTAATGAAAACCATTGCTAAATTTAAGGGACACGTTCTTAAAGTGTCATTGTCAAAAAGAACTATTGAAGCGCTTCTGCAACCATCCTTCTGCAATCCCTTGGATGTAACTACTGATGATCTTTCTCAAAAGAGGCACAGGACAGTAAAACCTATTAGTCCTGTTAAAGAAAGATTTGTCTTGAAATTGACACTGAAAAAGACTAGCAAAAACAATTACCAGATTGTGAAAACTACCTCTGATAATACCTTGAAAGCTAAGTTTAGCTGCTGGTTTTGTGGTAGAATATTTGACAATCAGGATAATTGGGTAGGACATGGACAGAGGCACCTGATGGAGGCTACACGAGATTGGAATTCATTAAGGTGATGATGAGTAAAGAAAGTAAAATTTAGGTATCATACAGTTTTTTAACAAAAGAATCAATTGAATTACTGTACACAAGTAGTTTTGTATCTCAGTTTTGTAAATGAAGTAAAAAGATGGTGAAAAGTGCTCTTGCTTTAAAAGGAAGAGCAGGTTCTCTTGCTATCAAGCTTTGAGATAGATCATGGAGCTCTGTGGTTTAGGTAACTTGTAACTAACTGCAAATACAATTCCATAGGAATATACATTATTTTTTGTTACTACTATCATGTCCTATATTTTTATTCTATAGAGTGAAGTCTTCAGGGCTTGTGTTCTGTACATATTAAAAAAAAACCTAAACATGTAAATATTTTTATACTTTCAAGTGATTTGCTATGAATCTTGCACAGAAGCAATCCCTCACCCCTCTATTTTTCAGTTCTGTGCATGCACTACTAAAAGCAATTTTTAAAATTTTTCGACTACACACAGTTGCTATTCTGGGCTTTTTGTTATGTTCAGTTGTTAGCTCTTGGATTTTGTTTTTCAGGGATTGAACACTATTGATAGCAAGTGCCTAAAAGATGTGAAGCAGTTTACATTATGTCAACTCTTTAACTGTAGGCCCATACGGGGCCGTTTCCCCACCAGTTTTGTTTAAACAAAGCCATATGTGAATGCTTTAAGCTATATTGCTATGCACATGACACTTGTACTATTTCCGTGCAGTTTGTCTACTTTCTTAGTGAAAAATTCGTATTTTTCATATGAATTAATAAAACATGATTGTGTTAATACAGTGAGCCTGAGAATTGAATCAGTTGAAAATATACAGTATATTTATATACTCATAATGTACATATTGTATAAGAATGGTGAGCATTCCCAATCTGTATTGACTGTCACAATTAAATTTGCTATAAATTGTGTTTACACAATATGACTGAGCATTCATAGAAAATATTATTACCTTGTTTTGTACTGTGTTTGCCACAGATCCTATAGGGAGGCCAGGATTTGGTGAAGTGCATAGCACCATTTCAAGCCTGTAACCGTGTTAGAGTTGGATGTAACTTGTCTCCCTAATGTCTAAGTAGCATTTTCTACTGTTGGTTGTACAGGTGAACTACCGTTTTAGAGTGCTAGGGGTTTGGCAAAATCAAGGCTTGAGTTACTGCTCCCTCATTTTACTGGCCAGTAGGGTAATATGCCTGGGAGCCTGCTTGCTTCGTACTGAAGAGTTTTAGGGATAGTGGTAAAGGGACAGTGTGCTTCACATTAATGTTTATGTGAAGGTTTGTAAAGCAAAGACCTTATCCTTACTGACAGTATACAAATGAAGGTCTTTATTTTCGACAGGAATTGTATGTAGTGGCTTTATTCTCTAGATTCTTAATGAACCCAGATCCATTCCTCAGTGGGAGTGCCTTTACCATGTGGCACCTCTTGCCCAAGTACTAGAAGATTACATCATAGCTGTGTAAGTCATCTTCCTGAAGTATTGATGTTAAAATGACCTTTTGGAGAGGGGATGTTTAAACCTCTGACAATCTTTATATTATGCAAGCCAGGTAAAAGTGAAGATTGACTTGCTACCAGTGAAACAAGTGGAAGCCTTTCACATTGTCACAGGGATGTCACCAGTAAAAGAATTTGACTTATGTTTGTAAAAACTTAAAATGATTTTTAAAAGAATTACTTCAGTGGATAGGTGAGCTTGAGCTCTGATATTCATTTGTCTAGGAAATTCGAAGAAGATTAATGCAGAGCTGAAATGTGTCGCAAAGAAATAGCATGCGGAAAAGGGAAAAGTGTTAAGCCTTTTGGACTGGAAGAATCTATGGCTGCCCCAGCTTGCTCTCCTGGAATTGAACCCCTGGACATTGCCATTGCCTTTGGCAGAAATAATCTTTGTTGCTAGAACCGACTTGCTGCAACTTCAAGCAACTTCAGTTTACTTAGCATTGAGGTTAAAGGTCTGTTGTAGAGTTAGGTTTATTTTCTATATTGATAAATCATGAGATTGAAAACTGTCTTCTTTCTTCCTCTAGCTTGTTTTCCAACAAATTGGGTAACCTTAAAAAATACTGTGAATAAGAACATTGTATGGCTAGGATACAGCCTTAATTCATTGCTATGTGTCACTATCCAAGGACATTCATCTCATTCAGTGTCAGGAATTGTTTCCTTATGCTTAGTTATGTCCTTGTACTGCTTAGTTGCTCAAGTACTATTCTGCATATATAATTAATTATTTTTTTTGTTACGAGCTTTTACAGAGTACTTTGAAGTTGTAAGAGTTTGTCACATCTGCAGATGAGATTTCACAGACCCTTGAGTACTGCAATTAATGTTCATAATGAGAAAATTTGGTTTAAGCAGTCTGGCCAGCATCACAGTGGGTGATGCAGAAGGTGGAATGAAATATTCAAGTCCTTTAACAATATCATATTGTTAGATTTTTACTGTCTGACTCTGTAATACTTGATTTTTCAGCATTTTCAGTGAATGTAGAAGATACCTTACACATTTCCTACAAATCACAGACACAAAACTGTGTTAACAGAACTACAATTTATTCTTGAAGTATGGTGTGAACCAAATCAAATACACAAATACATATGGAAAAATAGTCTGATCCTGCACTTAATGGTTGTGTTGCAATGGATATATGTGATGTGAGAAACTTAAGAATGTACAGGTAATCTGGTTTGAGGAGGGTCTTGATTGTACAACCGTCATGTTTTAAGATAACTTGTAACTTTGTGCATATAGCTAAATCACAAAGCCTTGACTGGTTACAGTGTCTTGGGGCATTCAGAAATTAGTGCAGATGCAGAGTCAGTAGCCATTTGTACAGTATTGCTGTGTTCACATGAAGTGGCCTGAAGAAGGCCAAAAATCCAGTATGTTTGTTGCAAGACCTGTATTTGACAGGAAGTCATAGTTTCTCTTCCTTAGTAATTCCAATGTTTTGACAAAAACACTCTATGTAATGTTTTTTTCTGGGGCTGTTATCATGTGAGATGTGGTTTGTTTTGTTTTGTTTTTTTTACACTTCCTGAGAGTCTGCCCACAGCTGGTCATTTAGATTGAAGGAGGAATGTAGTTGTGTAACTTGCATGTCTTGGATATTTCAGAATGCAAGTTCTTTCATGGAACAATTGTCAGGAATGTTGTGCCGTGCTCATTGTACACTGCTTTCTCAGTCAGGTAGGCAGACATTTCTGCTCCTCTAAATTTAGGAAATAATGATACTTCTCCCTGAATTTTCAGACAAAAATATGTGCTGAAGTTTAAAGCCAGTTTTTTAGTTCTAGTTATAGGCTGTACTTTTTTCCTAGCTAGTTTTTTTTCCCCCTAGATGTTCAATAAATAACAGTTAGATAGAAATGACTTAACAATAGCAAAGAAATGCTCTGTCTGTCAGAAGTGAGATTTAGCACACCTGCTATGGTGGCAACCTCACAGCAATAAGTAGTGGCAGCTGCTGGCAGTGCTACAGTTGCAAGAATAAGCCTTAGATATCCAGGTGGAGGGATGCTGTGTTTAAAATCCTGATGCTACTGATTCAGCAGCCAATACACAAGCTAGACAACAGTAACTTGGTGCAATCTTACACCTGAAATTTGCTCAAACCTTTTTTTTTTCTCCAGATAAACTTGTATTTCAAAATACATCAGAGTCTGCCCAAGCTAAAAAAAAAATTAAGCTTATGTAGAGAAAGCAAAGTAACTCTGCTGGTCCCTTTCTTGTGTAAAACAGTATAGTAAAAAAGGTGGTCATATACTGGTGGATTTGTGGTATTGAGGGGATTCTTTGTTTGCCCCCAAATGGGACTTTATTTTGTGCCTAGATTGCTATTGTTTTAGGATGAATGGATTATTTTCTGGAATGTGGCATTGCCTATTAAATCTGTCTCATTTTATTGTCAGAATTGCAAGGTATGGCTGTAGTGATGGAGAACATGTCTAAAATGAAAGGTTAGAGAATGAAATTCTGTGTGAAACTAGTTGAATGGTTACCTAGAGGATGTATTATTTTCAGATCAGCCACAAAATTACTTACAGTGCCCAGCAGTTAAAACAGAGGTAGGAGCAGCAGTGCTTTGGGTGTAGAAAAGCTTTAGCATGGCTAGTTACCCTAAAAAATGGATACTTAGTCTCTTACAGAAGTCGTTTTTACTGCCTTTCTCCCAGGTTTAACTCAGAAAGCCATGCGTGAAGGATCTAGATACTTGTGAGGAGCAGCATACTAAGTTTAATAAGGAAGAGTTTTGTTAAGAACAAAAGTGAAGTACTGGGCAGTACATCAGTGAATAAGGCAAAGACTAGATGAGTTTGAGGAGCTATATATTAAGTGGCTTGCTTTTTCATAAAGTACTGCTTGAGGTAGTAGTGGCCTTTAAAAGTGGTGTTTCATGTAACTGAATAATATCAGCACACAGATGGAAGGAGTAAATTCAGCTTGCAGAGACTACTGTTTACTTTTGAGGCCTTGACTTGGCAATCTTGGTATTTCAAACATTACACCATTACTAAGCATAGTAATAATAGAATAGTAATTAATACCAACTGAGCAATATGCTAAATGTAGCATTTATGTGGTACTGTGAACAGTCTGGCATAGGCAGGTGTGTGTAAAGATTGTGTACATTGTTTCTTACTTGCTGCTATCTCATTTGCATAGCATCTGGAGTACACCTTACAGAATCAGAATTATTGAGGCTGGGAAAGACCTCTAAGATCATCAAGTGCAGCCTGTGACTGAATATCACCACAGCTGAGACTGTGGCACTTTGTTTAAATGTCTGCAGGGACGGGGATGCCACCACCTCCCTGGGCAGTCCATTCTGATGTCCAACCACCCTTTCCATGAGGAATTGCTTCCTAACATCTAGCCTAAACCTACCCTACCACAACTTCTGGCTATGCCCTTGCATCCTATTGCTAGTTGCCTGGAAGAATTGCTCAACCCCTCCCTTCTCTTCAAGTAGTTACAGAGAGGGATAAGGTACCCCATGAATCTCCTTCAGGCAGCACAATCCAACCTTTATCAGCCTCTCCTCATCAGACTTTCCCTCTAGTCCCTTCACCAGCAGTTTTGCTCTCTTATGGACCCACTCCAGCACCTCAGTATCAGTCTTGAAATGAGGGTCACAGAACTCCAGTACTCAGGGGGAGGCCTCACCAGTGCTGAGTACAGGGAGAGAGTTACATCCTTGATTCTGCTGGCTACACAGGGACAGCCTGCTCATTTGTTTTTAAGACTTACCTTTTGAAGTATGTTCAACCTTCCTGGACTCTTGTATCTTTCAGGGCAGCCCCGTCCTCCAGTTGACTTTGTCAATCAATCTCCTGAACAGGCCAAGGTTCACCCTCTAGAAGTCTAAGGTAGCAGTTTTACTAACCCCTCTCCTTGTTGCTCTAAGGATTGAAAAATCCTCTCGCGTAGATGACCTCCAACCTTCCCCCACAAGATCCTCCCTGTTCACAAGAAGCAGGTCCAAGAAGACACCTTCTGGCTTGGCTCTCTTACCAGTTGTGTCAGGAAGTTATCTTCTACACACTCCAGGAACCTCCAGGACTGTTCACTCTCTGTGCTGTATTGTATTTCTGGCAGACACCAGGAAAATTGAAGTTCCCCGTGAGCACAAGGAGCAGAGATTGTGAAACTTCTGCTAACTGCTCATAAAAAATGTCATCTGCTTTATTCTGGTTGAGTGGTCTGTAACAGATCCCCACCACAAAATCACTCTTGCTGGTCATGCTCCTGATTCCCACCCATAAAGCCTCAACCCTATCCTCACCCTCATTAATTTCTATGCTTTCGTATGTCTTCCTAACATAGAGGACCACTCTGTTCTCCTTTTGTTGATACCCATGAATTGCAACACTCTGGTTGTGAGAGTCATCCCACCATGTTTCTGTGATGGACCCCTTGTCTCAGTATTCCTGTTGCACAACAGCCTCCTCCAGCAAGTCCAGTTTATTGTCTGTACTGGTGTTTAAACATTTCAGGGAGGGAGCCAGTTTTCAAGGATGAGGGGAGGCAGACCTGGTTATCTGTGGTGCCACACTGTCCTACAAGTGTGGGGCTTCTACACCCAGAGTTCTGACTAACAGACAGTTATCTCCCCTTCCCTCTTTATATCTATTTCAAAGCTCTGTCAGTGAGCCCTGCTAAGGCCTGCCCCCAAATCCTTTTCCCCGTCTTGGACAGGTGTATCCCACTTGCTGCCTGTAGGCCAGGCATCTCAAATAGAAGCCTGTGATTGAAAAAC
>VZRI01002755.1:0-19129 GCA_013397515.1 Upupa epops
CCATGGTCTACAATATCCTAATACTTGCCGAATTTCTTTTTTTGTTTGTGGGGGTCTTAAAGATAGGATCCCAAATACTCTATCAGGATCTAACTTCTTTTTTCCTTCACACAGCAAATGTCCTAAGTATTTTAATTCCTGTTCTACAAACTGTAACTTTGACCAGGGTATCTTTAATCCCTTCCCTCCTAGGAAGTTTAGCAATTTAATGGTGACTTCTCGGGTCCCCTTTTCAGCTTCTCCAGTCATCCACATATTGCAATAATTTTACTTCCTTGGGTAATGTGAAATCTTGTAATATTTTCTCTAAAGTCTGTCCAAATAGGTTTGGTGACTCTGTGAATCTCTGTGGTAACACAGTCCATCTTAACTGTTGTTTTCATCTTGTTTCAGGGTCTTCCCACTCCAAGGCGAAATAATCCCTAGATCTCTCATCCAAAGGGCAGGCCCAAAAAGCACCCTTTAAATCTATTACACTATACCAAGTATGTTTGGGGGATATATGACTCAGTCAAGTATAAGGATTTGCCACCACAGGGAATTTAGTAATTGTTCAATGATTCACAGCTCTCAGATCTTGTACCATTCTATATGACCTATCTGGTTTTTTTACAGGGAGAATGGGTGTATTATGACATGACATACATGGTTCTAACATTCCTTTTTCTAAAAGCCTGTCCACTACAAGTTTTAATCCTTTTCAACCCTCCATTGGTATTGGATATTGTTTGACTCTAATTGGAAGATATGGATCTATTATCTGATTGTTTATGGGATTCATTTCTATCTTTCCAGTTTCCCCTTCTGTATACCACACTGAGGGGTCTTGTGTTAAATTGTATAGTTTAATTTGCAATTTGTCCCCTTGAGTCTGAATAGTCAAGTTTAATTTCAAAATCAGATCACTTCCTAATAAATTATATTCTGCCTCAGGGAGCAAAAGTAAATCATTAAGGCAAATTTTCTTCTCTGTTTCCATTTCCACATTTTCCAAAATAGGTACTTTAAAAGGCTCTCCTTTCATTCCTACTACTGAAATAGAACTTTTTCCTTTTTCTATTCTTTTGGAAGTTTTTTAATTCCTTTTGAAAAAGTTTTTGACTTTTTGGCCCCTGTATCCACTAAAACTAAAACTTCTTCTTTATGGGGACTAATTAATAATTTTATCAAGGGCTCTGTTGATGTTGTAGTCCCCTGTATATAGAGCCCCTTGACACCCCTATTCTTCTTTAAACATTTTCTCATCTTGTTCATGTTTACGACAGTTCCTCTGAACATGTCCCTTCTTACTGCAGTAGTAACAAACAGGGACTGCGAGCCTTTCTCAGTAAGGCTGTTCCCAGGGTGTCTGTTCTGTTCTTTTTTCCTTTCTTCATTCAGACAGTCTTGTTTGTCTGACTTTCCCTTACTGCTGCTATAAAGATTTTTGCTTTCTGCTTCTCTTCTTCCTTCCTAACATAGACTTTCTGAGATTCTCTAAGTAGTTCCTCTTATCCTCTTTCTTGCCAGTCTTCTAATTTTTTGAATTTTCTACTTATATCCCCCAAGGATTTAGCTACAAATTGTGTCCTAAGAAGTGTGGTCCCAGTCACTGTATTCAGACCAATTCCAGAATACATTTGTAGGCTTTTTCTCAACCTCTCCAACCATTCTGTTGGAGATTCATATCTTCCCTGCTGTTCATTAAATGCTATATTAATATTCTGCCTTCATGGAACCGCCTCCATTATTTCCTGTATAATTAGCATTCCTAGATCCCTCATATTCTATCTTCTGTGGGGTTGTTGATGATCCCAATAGGGATCTATATGTCACCATTTCTGATCTCTTGGGTGTCCTGCCTGATTCTGTCTTTCCCAAATCCTCATTCCACCTTGACTAATTATCCCTCTTTCCTCAGCAGTAAATACAATTCCTAAAATGGGCTGTATTTCTTCCCAAGTATAGGTATTGGGGCCTAGGAATTGATCCAATTTCTCAGCTACTCCGAGGGGGTCATCTAATAGAGTCCCTATTTCTTTCTTAAAATTTCTTACATCTGTAGTATTTAATGGGACTGCCATGAACCCAATGCTTCCTCAATTGCCTCCGAGGGGTACTTATCATAAGGGATATAAACAAGTTCCCTCAGATACGGCAGTCCTACTCCTTGTGCATGCAGCTGGGGGTCATTCCATTTCCGGTATCGCTAGCTGTAGCCCCCTATGCTAGGGGTGGAACATGTGTCAACGTGGGTAGGGTCGACATTGATAGGGGTGTAGCCTGCGTCGATGTGGATAATGTCAATGGGGGGGGGGGAGGAATGGCCGCTGGGGGTGTATTGTTAAAATATGGGGGCAGCAGGTTATCCAGTAGTCCCAGTCATCATTTTTCACTTTCCCCTTTTTATCTTTCTCTTTTTCTTCAAACTTCTCCTCTGATTTTAATGTAAGTATTGGACTTGAAAAAGGGTGTGAAGTCCTGAACCATAATCTTGCATAAGCACTTTCCTCCTGACTAAAAGGTTCCTTTGAATTAAAATATATAATTAAAGGTGACAAATCCAGACCTCAAAGAATCCAAAAAATAGGCCAAAAAAGGTGGTGTTAAAGGCTTCTTTGGCCATTCAACCATGCAATATTGAACCAATTTTAATGTATTCTTATCTTTTCTGGGGCCTTTTTGATTCCAATTTTTAATCATTACTCCTGATGGACTTTCTGATGGTATAGCTGGTAATTTGCTCCCTTTTTTCTGGTCCCAGATCTTTGATTTTAGCTGACCCATCTAGGAATTTTACAGGAGCAATTCCTACAGTCCGTGGCTGCCAGTAAGAGGGTCTTGCAGGGGGTTTAGGACCTATCACCCACCCACAAATCCTATAGGAATCACTTAGGTCCTTCACCAGCCAAGTCCCTTACAGGACATTGGAACCGCGGTTGCAAGACCTCCACAATCGCTTCGGAACTGAGTCCCATCTCAGTCACACTCTTACACACATACAGGGAACCAAATCCAACCCAATGAAACAGCATACACCTTCAAAACTTACGACTCTGTTGTCCTTGTTCGGATCTTTGCACACAGAATTATGGGCAAAATAAACAACAGACAACAGGGAAGCTCATAAAAAAATCAAAATCTTTGCTTGTCCCCATTTAGGTTCAGGATGGCATTAGTCCAGATCCGACCCCATCAGGAGCCACCAAATGGTGGGGCGCCCCTCCTAGATTGAGTCAGAATGCACGAACTAAAACATCCCGAACGAGTCCCCCAGTTGTGATAAATAATTTTGTTCCAAACAGGATTCCAAATAAAGTTTCCAATTTATTGAACAAATAAAGACAAGCAAAACAGCGCTGCTCTGGGTGCTCCGGGAGCTTTCTGCTATTACCAAGACACATGCACCTCCAACCCCCCACTGGGGCTTATATCCCCTATGTTAATACATATTCATCAATAGGCAGATCTCCTCTGGCACATGCTCTCTTCACTCTCTGGAATCTTCTAGACTTTATGCTGTTAACAATGCCAGCTCAGGCCAATACACTGAAATGTTCAACAGGTGGCACGTATACACCACCCTGCTTCCCCTCCACATAGACATGAATCAGATGAACATCTCTCACACACCCATGAACAGCAGAAGATGTGTAGTAAAGGTCATGGAAATGTTACTCATGCACTTACAACAAAAAGGAGAATACACAGTTTTTTATTTCAGTGTGTTAAAAACACCTTCAACATTGTGGAGGCAGAGTTTGTGAGACAGTGGAATACCCCTCATTTACAATGCAACATTGGGCTCAACAAGTTATGGGGAACTTGAGAGCACCATTGTACAGGACTGCTTGCTCGTTATAGAGTTCTTATTTCGCATATCTACCCAATTTCTGAGAAAACTGATACATATGCTATTAAGTTTGACAAACAGCTCTCCTCCCACCAAGACTGATGTAATCCCACTTGCCCATGCACAGTCGTTTGTGGGGGGTGGGGGTGTCTTTGGAGTCAAAGGTTGAAGACTAGAGGTCTTCTCCAGTGTAAACGCTTGACTTCCTGCCTCAGTGCATATGGGCACTATTGTGAACTTACTATTATGGGATGGGTAACCCTGAGCCTGAACAATGAGGGTCGCTGGCAGAGGCCCAGGCCAGGCTCCCACCTTACAGACTCCCTGTCCATCTAAACAAGCTAACTTTTGACAGAGATATGTGTAAAACAATACGTGTTTGTGAAATTCCTTCCAATGGTTGATAAAGGTAACCTCACTCCTAGTTACTTTACCTTCATGGTGACAGCCCATTCCTTCCTGCTTTTCCAAGGCTTTTTCCACAGGTCTGACAGTCTGCTCTTTCAGCTCACAAAAGGAATCCTTACATATTTACATAATAGTAATCAGTTTACTTAACAATGCCAAAAGTTCACCTAATCAATTAACCTTTAATAAAAATCTTCCCAATCCATGGTTATTTCTTGCAAGTGGTTTTACAACCTTCTTCAGATCCCTTCTTAACTCAGTTTGCTTTGTGAACCCAAGACTCTGTAGCTGCTTAGCCAGAAACCTTGCTGACATCCCTGTTAATCCATTGCTTGCTGTCCAAGGACTGCATAATCTAGCCCAGATAGTGACTGGTATACAGGACAAACCCTGTGCAGAGCATGGTGAGTGCAAACTGAATTGCATTGCTGCAATGTGTAGATGGACAGGATATAATTCTTTTGGGTGACAGCTGGCAAGACCACAAACTACGAATGAAAAATGACTTAACTTGTGAGATGGAAGGTTCAGGAAAGATGTTTATGAACACCTGATGTGTTTGCGTCAGGTAATAGGAGTAGGATGACTGGATAAATGATAGTGAACAGATGTTGCAGGTTTAAGGACTTCT
The DNA here is from genome assembly GCA_013397515.1 of Upupa epops. Lineage (NCBI taxonomy): Eukaryota > Metazoa > Chordata > Aves > Bucerotiformes > Upupidae > Upupa > Upupa epops. The sequence goes on from VZRI01002755.1 coordinate 4,872, forward strand.
GAGAACGGAAAGAGCTGGCTTTAAACAAAAACACATAGATACTTTTGATGTTTGTTGACTGAGTGTGTCTTGCTCTATTAAGAGTGCAAGTTGCCAACAGAACCACAGTTGTTCTGCATCTAATCAGTGATATAAGAGTAATGTACAATAGCATTGTTATGGTGTGGAAAGAGGCTGCTAAAAGAGGATTTCTGACTGGTTTACTCAGGAAAATCCAGTCCACGCAGGGAAATTAAGGTACTAAAACCAAATCTGACAAGCAGACAAGAGAAAAACGGTAAAGCTGAGGGTTGGAAAGCTGCATTTTTAGTATAAACTTTCCTAATGAGGTGAATATTATGTGGAAATAGATGAGTGCCCTCTAATTCTGCAGAGGTTAAGGGCTTAAGCTCTTCACAGTAAGAAGCCACTTGTTACAACAGCTTACCTGACTGATTTCATCTTTCCATCCATCCATCCATCCATATATTTTTCTGCTCTCCTGGCCTTCATGCTTATCTTACAATCTCTTTTGTGTTGTGCTTCCAACTAAGAATTACAGCTTTGTCCTTTCCAGATAGGAAATACACGCTTTAAGGCTTTGGGTGATTTTTGTTCCCTTTCCCTGCTGTCACTTGTTTTGTGAGTGAATCCGTCTGTATGTGGCAGGAGATCTTAACTGTTTTTCCCTGTTGTGTGCAGAGAATGTTCTTCAGGGGAGGGAGAGCATAATAAAGTGAGTCCAGGTCACCCTGAAAAAAATGCATCTCTGATGGCTTAAAATTACTCTTGATGTGGATAAACCCTTCGGTGGGAGTGGGCAATGATTAACAAAATCAATCTTGTAACTCATTGCTGAAGAGATGGCTTGAGTGCATGTAGGCTGTAACTGAGTAGCAGTACAGTGCCAGTTACTACTCCTGTGAAGTGGGAGTGAATTTCTGAGATGTGTGACCCTCCTAGAAGCGTGTGGGGTAACAAGGTGAGGGCTGTGGGTACAGCAGCCAGTGACCTGATGGTGGAGTGGAGATAATGCTGAACACAAAGAACCTTGGAGTTGCCGTAGACCAAAACCTCTTTATGCAGTGACCAGAAAGAAGAGTTTGACTGGGGCCCTGAAAAAATTAGAATATTTGACCAAATTAAACAAGAAATTACGCACACCATGGCCAGCTCAAAAAGTCACAGAGGTAAAAAATGCACTCTACAGCTGGAGAAAATGGTGTCACCTGGAGTCTCTGCCTGAAAGCTCCAGGGGAAACACAAGGGCATCCCCTTGGGTCCTGGAGTGGGTATTGAGGGTCAGAGGCAAATTATATCCCTACTGAGCAGGAGATACTGGCTGCTTACTAGTAAGTTTGTGCTGCTTCAGATGTGATTGACACTGAAGCACAGCTCCTTCTAGTGCCCAGACTTACATCCACTTTAGGACTCTATCAGGGGAAGAGAGATTCTGCACACCATGCCACCGGTGCTACCTGGATTAAGTGGGCTGCACTAATAACCCAGAGAGTATGCGTGAGCACTTCTGATCAGCCAGAGGGCACTGGATTTAAGATGTCGCTGGATGACATAGTGATCAAGGCCAAGAAAGACCCTCCATATGAAGGCCTCACAGGCTCGGACAAACACTATGCTCTTTTTACCAACTGATCCTGCCATCTTGTAGGGAATCAGCAAAGATGGAAACCTGCTGTATGGAATCCTACTTGACGTGTTACTGATGCAAATAAGGGTGGAGGTGAATCAAGACAATTTGGGAGGATCACAACCATCCAGCTGGCCTTTGATATTGCTGAGCAAGAGAAATGGACTGTGCTGTACCTGTACAAAGACTCTTGGATGGTGGTAAATGTCTTATGGGAGTGGTTAAACAAGTGGAAGCAGGAAACCTGGCAACAGAAGGGGAAACTGGTCCAGGCAACTGCCCTGGACATTGCTACCAAAACATTGCTACCTGGCTGGATAAGCTGGTGATAAAGGTGTAGCATGTAGATGCCCATGTATCTAAAAAGCATGGAACCAAGAAACATCATCATGATCAGCAGGTGGACCATTTCGCCAACATATTCCAGGTAGACCACACGACTGATCTGTTTTTAGTACTTTGGCCCCACAGCACATCTAGACTCCAGGGGAGGGATGCCACCTATAGATGGGACAGGGATCAAGGAGTGGATCTGTCAATGTGCTGTCAGCAAGCAGGCAAACGGTTGAAGCCACTGCAATACAGGGGTGATGGACAAAATACCAGTATGGAGAGGCCTGGCAAATAGATTACATCACTCTTCCCCACACTCATCAGTGTAAGCACTGTGTGTTAACAGTGGTAGAAAACAGTGCTGGATGGCTGGAGATCTACCCTGTGCCTCATTCACATCATCATTCACCATAACATCAGTCTGGGCATAGAAAGACAAATCTTTTGGTGTCATGAAATGTGGGAGAGGGAAATAAAGAACGGACACTGAGGACTCAATATGAGTTAAGCAAGTGATGATTTATTGTAGAGCGTGCGCGTCTTTTATCTTACGAGATAATATATGCTGCTCTTCTTACGTTGATAGGCTATAGCTCTAAAAGTCATATTTGCATGTTTCTCCTACTTGCGGTTTCTGCTTAAGCTTAGTTCTCACAGTTATTTACTGAGAATGCCAAGGCTGCAATGTCCTTGGCCATCTGCGCTATCAGTATTGTTGAACAACTCCTTGATACTCCCCTCGGTACTTTTCACTTAGGCCTGTTGTTCAGGCTTATGCCCTATATACATGCAGCATTTCTAAAGAGCCATGATCTCGCTCTTAGAGCCATTCTCCAACAATTCCCCCCATCCTGAAACAGTTCTTGAAACCACTGGTCTATGCCACCGTGGTGTTGTTTGATATGCTCCATGTTTTGTTTCAGGGTGGTTAGGGCCTTGTGGATGGATTCAGAATGATCGGAGAGATTCATACAGCACATGCCGTCGAAATCTTCACAGCCATGTCCTTGGGCTAACAGCAGGAAATCAGGAGTGTAGTAATCAATGGTCTGCAGCAAAGTTGTCTCCACCAGGCTTGTCAGTCTTCCTCAGTTGACATGCAGTTTGCTATCTCTCCTTGTGAATACACAGTTAAATTCAGTTTTAACCATCCCAGAATAAGTCACTCTAACATTTCATATGGCTGGCTCAAGGGATGCCCATTTTTTCTGCAAATACATTCCAGCCATATACCCTTTATCACCTTTTTAATTATTCAATTAGAGTTAAAATACAGGCAATACCACCAATAGAGATGTAACAATTAACAGAATTTTTAACACTAATTTCCTTAAACTAGTGATCCACTCCATAAGAAAGACAGTACTCTTTGAGGGGCATGTGCCAGACCGTTATCAGTTATCATGGCAATCTCCCACCACCTGGAAGATGTAAGCTATGCAGCACACATTCCCAGTGGGCGTCCCCACAGAGATAACATGATCTCAATGATAGGATGCATGCAGTTCAGCTCACCTGTCCAGCAGTGTTGGGTCTTTTACTCGTCCACAGTCTTGTCACGTGTGGCCAGTATGTGTCAAGAGTTGGAGCTGGGAGGCAAAAGTTTGCCTGACTTCGCAGCTGTCTGGTTCATGGCCCAGGTAGTGAGGAACTTTATATGTCTCTTTATACAATAGAGTACTTCAAAATTTGTTTTCCTCATGTCTCCCCCCTTTTTTTGTTTTAGCAACTAAAACAGCATAGTATAGAGTTGATTTATCATATCCTTTATCATGCACCAGCCTCTGGCAAAAATGGAAAGATATAATGACTTGCTAAAAAAATACAAGCTGAAAGCACTAGGTGGGAGAACTTTAAGGAACTGGGATAGACATATGGAAGAAGCTACCTGGCTAATTAACACGCAGAGATCAAACAATCAAGCTGAACCTACTCACTCAGACCTTCTAAACACAATGTCATAGAATCGTAGATTCATTAGGGATCAGAAGGGACCTCGAAAGATCATCCAGTCCAATCACCCTGCCACAGCAGGATCACCTAGACCAAGTCTCACAAAAACAGATCCAGGCAGATCTTGAATGTCTCCAGAGAAGGAGACTCCACAACCTCCCTGGGCAGCCTGTTCCAATGCTCTGCTACCCTCACTGTGAAGAAGTTCCTTCTGGTATTTATATGGAATCTCCTCTGTTTCAGCTTGCACCCACTGCCCCTTGTCCTATCACTAGATGACCTTGAGAAGAGCCTGGCTCCATCCTCCTGAACACCCACCCCTCACATATTTATAGACATTAATGAGGTCACCCCTCAGCCTCCTTTTCTCCAAGCTAAATAGACCCAGCTCCCTCAGCCTTTCCTCATATGGGAGCTGTTCTACTTCCTTCATCATCTTTGTTGCTCTAGGCTGGACNCCAGGTCCCTTTCTCTGCTGTCCAACAGGTCAGTCTCCAGTCTACACTGATCCCTGGGGTTGTTCTTGCCCAGATGCCAGACTCTACACTGACCCTTGTTGTACCTCATTCCATTTCTCTCTGCCCAGCTCTCTAGCCTGTCCAGGTCTTGCTGAATGGCAGCACAGTCTGCTGGGGTGTCAGCGACACCACCCAACTTTGTCATCAGCAAACTTGCTGACAGTGCACTCTAACCCCTCATCAAAGTCATTAATGAGTAGATTGAAGAGGACTGGTCCCAGTACCAATCCTAGGGGGACTCCACTAGATACAGGCCTCCAACTAGACTGTCCCATTAACCACCACTCTCTGCAGCCAGCGTACGATCCACCTCACTACGCAATCATCCAGTCCACATTGCCTCAGTTTGGCCGCAAGGATGCTCTGTGAGACTGTGTCAAATGCCTTACTGAAGTCAAGATAGTTGGGCTTCCTGTTGTGTGTGAAAAGAACGTGCTAGAGAAATCTGAGTGGATTTCAAATCCCTGACTAGAGACAACCCATCTGTGGGGTCGTATTGGCCCAAAGCCCAGGACACATGTGGTGAGTTATGCAAGAAGACAGTGATTTCCAATGTGTCACACCGAGGAACCTGACACCAGCCAAATAATTGGCACTTTCATTAGCAGTGTTACAAGTTATCTATAACCACACCATCCACACTTCTCAAAGTATGCACAGAAAGACATTATGTATATAGTTACATGTATATTGTGTGTAGTTACATGTTTCTATGGTGTATAATTTATTACTAATATTAATAATATTAGTAATTTGTAATTACAGATATTTCTATGTCATGGAAAGGGGTTATGGGGTGGATTGTTGTGGGTTAACCCCTGATCTCTTTGGTATCACATGACCTATATGGGTGCTAATGGATATCCCTCTCCATGACACTACATATGTTCCATGAGATGGCAGAAGGCCCTCTTTTTCTCTTACAGCTCACTAAGGATTTTCTGCTCTCTCTGCTGTCCTGCCATGCAGCCTTGGAGAAAGGTAATCCATATCCATCTTCCTGCCTGATAGCCTCTAACTTTGCTCTCTTGCATCTTACCCATCTTTCCCCCATTCTTTACCCATTCTAAGCGTTGTTACACTTCGGGTGAGTGAGCATTGCTTCCTAACCCCATATAGAAGAGATTGTGGGGCCAGGGCAGTTAAGGGAGACAGACCACACAGATTGGTGCCATAGGCCTTCTGGGCTCAGGAATATATTTGGCCCTGTCTCCAAGGGCTCCCTATATGCATGCAGTGGCTTCTCGTGGCCTACCTGGGGTCACTCCCTCTGAATGCTGCACAAGACATAGAGCAATTTTAGTCCTTTTGTTCCGTTTAACAGGAGATGGAGCTGAGGGCCCTGTGCAGAATTCTGATCATCCTTCTCAACAGAGAGGGCTGTCGCTGTCACACTGGGAAGGCCAAGGCTGTGGGAAGAAACAGAGAGCTGGAGGTGAGGGACTGGGTGGGCAACCAGCAAGCTCCTGCCTGCCTCCTGGCCTGGACGACTGCCCCTGGCTGGGTTTCCTGGCCTTGGAGCCCCAGGGTGGAGATCCATGGGGACAAAAACCTGACTCAAAGCGCTGCAGGTCACTGTCTTCAGAAGAGGGTTGATCATGGTCATCAGTATGTTCAGGGTGCACCTGCATATCGGGGGGGGAATGCAAAGACAGAGGAGGGAGGGGACCTCAGTGGGTGGCAGGAGCTGCTTCAGCCTTGTGTGCTGCTGGAGACAGTGGCTGAGCTGGCTTCACCTCGGTGGTCTCCACATGCAGGAGAAGCCACATTTTCTTAGTGCTCTTGTGTTGTCAGGCTGAAAAGGGGCTGTGCTTGCCTTTTGCTTGGGCTTTCCAATCAAGGGACACTCAGCATCTTGAATAGCTGCAGATGTTGATACTGATGCTTCATCCAGGCTAAAGACTGGGTCCTGCTGCTGGACCATAAAACCAGCCTTGCTCAGAGTGCCCATTGTGAGGAACTGGGCAGTGTCCAGCAGAGCCTCATCGTCCAGTGGTGTGCTGAGGTTTAGGGCCAGGTACTGATGCTGGATCATGAGACCAGCCCTGCTAGTGCTATCTGTTGTGATGAACTGGACTGTCTTAAGCACAGCCTCATCATCCACCAGTGGAGCAAAACTTGGGGCAAGGTCCTTCTGCTAGATCATCAGAGCAGCCCTGTTCATGATGTCTCTTACGAGTAAATGAGCTGTGTCCAGCAGAGCCTGATCATCTGCTGGTGGACTGAGGCTTGGGACCAAGTCCTGATCACAGAATCATAGTAATGATGAGGCTGGAAAAGACCTTAAAGATCATCCAGTCCAACCTAAAACCAACCAAGTAAACCTAACATCTGACATTTAGATCATGCCACTCAGCACTTCATCCAGCCTAACATTAAACACCTCCAGGGATGGTGACCCAACCACCTCCATGGGCAGCCCGTTCCAAAATCTGATCACACATTCAGTAAAGAACCTTTTCCTAATGTCAAGTCTAAACCTCCCCAGATGGAGCTTAAGATTATGTCCAGGGAGAAAAGACTGATGCCTGCCTGACCATAACCACCTTTTAGGTAGTTATAGACAGCGATAAGGTCACCCCTGAGCCTCCTCTTTTCTAAGCTAAACAGACCTGGCTCCATCAGCCTCTCCTCGTAGGGCTTACCTTACACGCCCTTTACCAGTCTAGTTGCTCTTCTCTGGACTCGTTCCAGCACCTCAACATCCTTCCTAAACTGAGGGGCCCAGAACTGAACACAACACTCCAGGTGCGGTCAAACAGTGCCGAATACAGGGGGAGGATAACCTCCCTCTCCCTGCTGGCCACACCATTCCTGATACAGGCCAGGATGCCATTAGCTGTCTTGGCCGCCTGGGCACATTGCTGACTCATGCTAAGTTTACTGTCCACCAATACCCCCAAGTCTCTTTCTACCTGGGTACTCTCCAAGACCTCCATTCCCAGCCTACAGTTCTGCCTGGGGTTGTTATAACCAAAATGCAGAACCCGACACTTGGACTTGTTGAAACTCATCCTGTTAGAGTCTGCCCATCTCTCCAGTCTGTCCAAGTCCCTCTGCAGGGCCCTCCTACCCTCCAACAAATCCACATGGGCTCCAAGCTTGGTGTCATCTGCAAATTTGCTCATGATGGATTCCAACCCATCTTCAATGTCATCAGTGAAGATGTTGAACAGGATCAGACCTAACACTGAGTCTTGGGGGACACCACTAGTAACAGGTCACCACCATTAACCACCACTCTCTGGGCTCGTCCATCCAACCAGTTCCTGACCCAGCACAGTATATTCCTGTCAAAGCCCCTCGCTGCCATCTTAGCCAGGAATAGATCATGGGAGACTGTGTTGAATGCTTTACTGAAATCCAGGTAAACCATGTCCACAGCCTTCCTCTCATCGATCAGTCTAGTCACTTGACCATAAAAGGAGATCAGGTTAGTCAGGCAAGACCCACCCCGCCTGAACCCATGTTGACTGGGCTTAATCTCTCGGCCATCACGCAGTTGTTGCATGATAGCACCCAGCACTAACTGTTCCATAACTTTGCCCGGAACTGTGATGAGGCTAACAGGTCTATAGTTACCTGGATTATCCTTCTGACCCTTCTTGTAAATGGGGGTCACATTTGCCAACTTCCAATCATCTGGGACCTCACCTGTGTACCACCGACTTCTGATAAATAATGGAGAGCGGTTTAGCAAGCTCATCCGCCAGCTCTCTCATCACTCTGGGGTGAATCCCATCTGGTTCCATGGACCTGATGCTGGACCATGAGAGCAGCCCTGCTCCCAGTCTCTACTTTGATGAACTGGGCTGTGTCCAGCAGATCCTCATCGCTACTCATGAGTCTGAGTGAGTTTGGTGTCCAGCTCTGTGCTACTGTGACCTGTTTGATGAGAAGGGGAGCCTCTTCTAGAGGAAGAGGGAGAGGGGTTGTGCTGTTCTCTCCTTTTGCCATGTCCATGTCCTGCTGTTCCAGCTGTTGTTCTATCACAGGTGTATGTGTGCCCACAATCTCCTTTACAATGAACTGGGTTGAGTTCAGCAGAATGTCCTCACTACCAGAGATACTGTGTGGAGCTGGTGTCTTTGCCTCGATGATGTGCTCCTCAAGGAGGGGAGATTCAGGAGGGATCTTTTCAGCATCTTCTGTGGCAGAAAGGAGAGAGCTTGCATTGATCTCTCCCTGTGTCAGTTCTGTCCTGCTCTTCCAGCTGTTGTTGAATCACCATCTCTCTTAGGATGAACATGCTGCCTGAATCCAGCAGACTCTAATCTTTGCTGCTGGTAGGCCTGAGCTGTGCTGATGTGCAGCTCTCTGCCACAGTAACAACCTTGCTGTCTAACTGTTCAGGCAGCACTTTGCTGCTGTGCTCTTCCCACTCCTCCTCCTCAACAATAGTCCATAGCTTTTCCATTTGTGGTTGTGACCAAGCCCTCATGGTAGTCAAATCCCACCAATTCCAGAATTGATGATGTTTCATGCTTCTTTTCCAGCTGCTGCTGCAGGGTGGGATTCCTTCCCTAGGCTGGGCTGCGTCTGTTGCTCATCTCCAGCTTCACTGGTGACCCTGCTCTGCCAACCTGGACAGACTGGTAGGCTGTGTGAGTCTTCTGCTGCAGCTGTGATAATGAGCTGCTGAGGTCCTGTGTAACATTCATCTTCTCCGTGTCTTGTGCTGGGTGCTGCTGGATGGGTCTCAGTCACTTGGGCTCTGGCTGCTCCTCTTCGTGTTTGTGGTCAAAGCTGTGGGGCTGTGTGGGGCTGCAGCCCAGGTCTCCACCTTGGCTGTGCAGATGTTCCTGTTGGTGTCCGGAACGGATGCAGAAATCCAACACTGGCTGTTGGCTGAAATGGCATTGGTGCTTTCTCTGCTGTGGGCAGCAGAGGAGCATCTAGCTGGCAGAACTGGCAGCTTCACAGAGGTGCTGCCAGCTCCCAGAGTGCCTGGATGCCACTGGCCGTTCCACTGTCAGGCAGTTGATGGGTGGCAATTTCAGCCAACTGGGTGTCTTGTCCTGTGGCACCCTGGTGGTGGGCAATACCACCCGGTTCATGCTGGCTGACTCTAAGAGAAGCAGAGGAAAGAGGGCAAGTGAGCATTGCTCCCTCACTCCAGCTAGAAGAGCTCCTGTGGCCAGGCAGCTAAAGGGGGACAGACCACAGAGACCCGTGCCATAGCCCTGGGCACAGGAAATCTTTTGTCCCTGTCTCCAAGGGCTCTCTACCTGTGTATGGCGGGGGCTCCCCATGGCCTGTGAGCTTGGAGAACCAGGACATTGCAGCAGCTGGTTCCCAAGGAGGGACAATTCCAAGTCTAAGCAGCCCTCCAGTTCTCAATGAAACCTGTAGCTGTCAGTTTGTAGCTCAGGTATGCACTCACTAGTCATGCAGGAAAAGACGCTTTGTAAATTGTTTAAGATGGAGTTTTCTACTACTGCACCAGTCATTATTTCTGTGCCTCATTATTACAGACCCTTTATTCTGCATTATAAAAATTACTATTTGCTAAAGGTGAGATAACCAGCACAACAGTGTTTCAAGGCAGTGTAATTTAATCAGTAGTGTCTCTATAGCAAAGCACAATGTCTCTGTCACGGGGAACGCAAAGGTTTCATTTCAAGGTGCTCCCCACCCTCCTAATTAAGCAATTCACAGGTCATCTTCCACAAAATCCTCAGTTCCCAGGTATAAAACTAAGTATCTCTGTTGGTGTAAATTTAACTAGACTTAAAACAACCCATGTGTCAGAGTAAAAAAAAACAGAAGAAAGAAAAATATTGAGTGAAATGTTAGTCCCTACTGCATCTAGAATGAATGCATCTAGAAGACCTGGCTTGACTCATACAAACCTGGTATTTTCTAGTGCTCTCAAGCCTTGGGGTCACTTGTTTGCTCTGGCAAGAAGAAAGGCAGCAAGGGTTATGAGAGGCTTCCTACCCATCCTTTCCATTCCACTGCCAGCAAGCACTTGATCTCGTACCAGGGTGCTGTGACAGCACACAACACGCAGACTGGCACTCACTAGAACTCAGACAGACTGATTTTTATTTCTAAGGCTGCTATTGAACCAAGAAGTGGTTAAGGATTAAGGTTCAAGATGTTATCTCAGCTTCACCAAACAGCCTGTGTGGGTTTTACATTAAAAACTTTTGTACTTATAGAAACCTAACTTTTGTTCTTAAAATAGGATACTGTGCTCTACTGTAATTTCCACATCCCAATCCAGTTAGAGTAAACCAGACCAGCAGGAGCCAACAGAGCCCTGGGTTAATTGCTGTAGGAGCTGTTGCCAGACTCCTGAACAGCCCCACAAAAAGTAAGACCATCCTTTGTCACTCACAGTCCCCCATCCATTCAACTCAGTTTCTACATGAGACATGCCTTTCAGCAAGAAAACCATTCATGGCCCTTCCCACTTTCAAGCCATCATTCCAAGATGTAGAAGTCTCAGGGACTGAGACAATATTAGCTTTTTCTACCAGTGTGATTAGAAAACAAAAAGGATAGCACCAGTCCTTCAGAACAGGAGGAGTTCTTCTCTCTCTGCAGTACAGCAGCAGAATTGTCCTCTTCAGGAGGGACTGAAGCACCCATTGGGAGTTAAGACTTTGTTTGTTTGTGCCGCACCCTGATAAAAGGCAGACCTACACTTCTGCCTCTAGTGATCATACAGCCAAAAAGCAGACAAATGGAACAACTTCATTTCTCCTTCTACTCCCATAAAAGTCTTACTCTCATTCTAGCTACACTGCAGTCAAGCTCTAAAAGCAAAGGCTGACACTGTTTTCTTTAACAAGAAGGCCCCCAATGGTTTTCAGTCAACTGTGTCATGTACAGATCTAGTTTGAGGTCTTTTAGCAAGCTCTGTAGAGCTGACAGAAATGCTCTGAACAGGGAAATTCTGTGCATTTTTTAAATTTAGCTAGTGGGAATCCTCACGCATCAAGATGCATACTGTGCAAAGAGCCATATGCACACAACACTGCAGCTTATTCTGTATCATGTTGCTAGTTTTCCAGTGGAATTTAATGCATAAGATTTTATTACCAGTCTTTCAACAGAATATTCCAAGCTTACAGGGTCTCTTACTGCAAGAGTTTAGATATGTGCTTAAAGGGTAGATGGAGCTGAAGAATGACAGGCAGTATACCAACACATACCTTACCAAGGATGAAGCTTTCAGATAGTTCTTTCTCTCCCAGAACACAGTTGGCATCTTTGAGGTCTGCATTGCAGGTAAAGGTTTGTAACCATGTACTAGTCCAGCCCAACGGCTGACTGCAAGCTGAGGGAAGACGAGCACTTTTTTTCTAATGGGAAATTGGCTGGCGGTTACCTTAATTTCCCCCTTCAGAGAGATATTTGCTTAAAAACAAATGCGATCAAGACACCAGTCTATTGACCACACTGTCAGACAGGAAACTACCCACTTTAGTGAGCAATCTCTCCCAGCGTATTACTAACCTTTCCAACCGAATCTAAGGAAAAGTTACACTTTCTTTGATTTCTAAGTTAGTCCAAAAGCAGATGCAGTAGCAACTCTTCCACATTTTCTTCCAGTGGAGAGAATCAGAAGGAAACTGCTCTCAGAATCAGCTACAGCAACTGCAGAGAATTGCCAGCCTTTGGACGAATAGTACCAAGGATGATACACATAGCCTCATAAATACACTGCTTAGCCAGAATAGTTTCTACCATGTACTTTTCTGTGTTTCAGTATTGCAGTGGCCAGTTTCAAGCCAAGGAACTTCTGTTCCTTAAGTTCTGCCAAGTGTAGTAAATGCATGTCATCTGCTTTGAGACACTTTCTGATCACCACACTGCTACCTCTTCTCAACCCATGGCTGTTCCATTTATGAACATTTATGGACATTTATGACCATTAAATCCAACCACTAACCCAGCACTGCCAGGTCACCACTAAACCATATCCCTAAGCATGCTTGAGCTGGTTTTCTAATGATAGCTTTGATTCATGTATTTTTCTCATGCCTGTCTAATGTGTCATGGCACAAATTCAATGCCTAACAATAAACCTTCCACTACTCCTAACTGAGCTTTATGTACCACTCACTCTCTATGCTAAAAACTGCGGTGTTGTCACATGGAGAGACTAGATTAATTTTAATGCTCACTGTAGCTAACAGTCATTTACATTAATAAACACTTTATTTTTTGTGTAATTAATCTTCTTTGGAGATATTTTTGGTGGCATAAATCAGGACAGGTTATTTCCTTTACAATTTAGAACGCTTCTCTTTCTCAAATGCAAAGAGCAGAGAAAGACAAGCACAAGCAACTGAATTACAATATCCTAATAATTACCACTTGTCAGTTGAAGCAGCAACTGTTTCTTTGCTTGTAGCAAGTAAACATCAGAAAGATTTAAGGAAGTTGATTAAAGCCAGGATGTTTACATCTGCATTTGCAGTAGGCTGAGAGAGAACTGTCGGCCTCTTACAGCCACTTGCTTTCAAATGTCCATCATCTGGTCCTGACTCCACATTTCATTTCAACCTTTTCCAACTCCAGAAAGTTCCTGCTGAATTTCCCACTGACCTCTGAGTGCTGAAGAGAGAGATGTAGTCCTGAACAATACAGGTTTCTGCACTGCTGATACATGGAAGTGAAGAGCGTCACCTGGTGTGCTGGGAAGCCAGAGGGCAACTCCATTCTCAGGTCTGCAAGACACACTGCAACATTTCTTCTGCCTCCTATTCCTCGTATCTGAATTGAGAGTAACTTGGCACAATGTCCAAAGATCTCTGGTGAGAGAACAAGAAATAGAACTCTTTAGAAGGAGGTGCCCACATGTGACATCTCAAATGACTGCAGCAGGTATCATTTGAAACCTCTGCTGCTGAAAACAAAAAATTTCCTTTCCTATTCACAAAGGGTTGAGAGTTCAAAAGACATACTTTTGGAAATTCTGGGTGCAATATTAGCTCAAATACATGAGTTGAATCTATATGGCACATTGATGGTTGCCAGCAAGTAAATAATTAGAGGAGCTATTCATTTAAGCAAGTTTTCATTTTATCTAAATAGAACAATAAAGGCTCCTATGCACCTAGTCAGAGATAAGGAAATGGCTGTCCTGGGTTTAAAATAAAGATTTGAATCAGTTCTGGGTTGCTGCCTGCAATCCAAGCACACCAAACAGCTCTCGCCAAGAATTCAAGAGGCAATGAAGCACCTTTGCTAAAACGGAAGAATGTACTGGACCCACAACCCAGAAGAAAAGGAACAACCTCTGAAGAGAAAAAAAAAATAAAAAAGATCAGAAAGGAAACTGTGCCCCAACACCATTACACACACTCTGAAGAAAATGGAAGACAACTAACATAGCAGATTTTGACTTCAGATGAGTGCCCTGAGAGAAACAGTATACACTTCAAGCAGAGGGGGAATGCAGGCACCCACTCCATCCTTAGGACTCCTGAGAACTCCTGAAGCCCTCTCACGTTGTGATATCTGTGGAAAAATCCCTTTTCCACCCATTTTGTAGATGTCAGCTTCCCCTGTTTGTCATAGGTTGTGTATCAACTTTAAAGTACAGTAATGATGAGCTGGAAAAGACGTTAAAGATCATCCAGTCCAACCTAAAACCAACCAAGTAAACCTAAACATCTGACATCTAGATCATGCCACTCAGCACTTCACCCAGACTAACCTTGAACACCTCCAGAGGCGGTGACCCAACCACCTCCATGGGCAGCCCGTTCCAAAACCGGATCACTCTTTCAGTGAAAAACTGTTTGCTAATGTCAAGTTTAAACCTCCTCCAATGAAGCTCAAGATTGTGATCCCTTGTCCTGTCTCCA